>BQNB010132044.1:1361-18690 GCA_026074375.1 Tanacetum coccineum | reverse complement strand
GTGTTGATTCTCATTTGTTACTTTGTAATTTTGTAAGAATTAACCAACTCTTATTTTTCTCTCTACCTTTCTCTCTCTAACTTCTCTCTACAATTCTTCCAATTCTTCTCATCTTATTTTCTTGTTTCATAATGAAGTGAAAGTGATATTATAGGGTAACCTACAGGATCCTACTATGTTCATCCGTAGAGAAGGCAAGGAACTACTACTGGTACAAATCTATGTCGATGATATTATCTTTGCTGCATCTACTCCTGAACTGTGTGATCTATTTGCTAAAATAATGTGTTCAAAATTCAAGATGTCGATGATGGGTAAAATCTCATTTTTCTTAGGACTACAGATTTCTCAAAGTCCCAGAGGCATCTTCATAAACCAATCTAAATATGCTCTTGAATCACTAAAGAAATATGGCTTTGAATCTTGTGACCCAGTGGATACTCCCATGGTGGAGAAATCCAAACTGGATGAGGATAAAGAAGGGAAAGCTGTAGATCCATCACACTATCGTGGTATGATTGGCACCCTCCTTTATCTTACAGCCAGTAGACCTGACCTACAATTTGCTATATGCATGTGTGCTCGGTATCAGGCTCGGCCTACCAAAAAGCACCTAAATGCGGTAAAAAGGATCTTTCGGTATCTAAAAGGAACCGTACATCGGGGTCTTTGGTATCCGAAGGATTCTTCCTTTGCACTAACAGCATTTGCAGATGCGGATCATGCTGGTTGTCAAGATACACGCCGTAGCACATCTGGCAGTATACAACTTTTGGGTGATAGACTTGTGAGCTGGTCGTCAAAAAGACAGAAAAGCGCTGCGATATCCAGTACGGAAGCTGAATATATTGCTTTGTCCGGTTGTTGTGCTCAAGTCCTTTGAAAAGCGCTGCTAGATACTTATGGTGATACAATCACAATAAAAAGACCTCAAGATGGTGCAGATGATGATCAAGAACCCTCCGCTGGAACAGACCGGGGGTCCAAAAGAAGAAGGTCAGGAAAAGAACCTGAATCTACCAGTGCTCCAAGAGAAACGACAACCACGACAGCAGGAAAGACTACTACAGGTTCTAAGACTCATAAGCAATCTGCTAGCCAATCTGCTCTGGTAGAGGAAACTATGCAAACTACATATGTCTTTGAAGCACCTGCACACCAGGAGTTTGAAACAGGTATCCATGATGAACAAGCAGAAGAAGAGGTTCAACATCTTCCTGACTGGTTTCAACAACCTAAACGACTACCTTCTCCTGATCATGCATGGAACAAGTTTGTACCTGCCGTTCATGGATCTGTCCAACCTTGGCTAAGCAATCTGACTAGAAGACAAGACCCTCGAGAGTCATTCGATGAGCTAGTAGACACTACATTTAACTTCTCCGCTTTTGTGATGAACCGGCTAAATGTTAAAACACTAACACCTGAATTGTTAGCAGGTCCAACATTTGAGCTGATGAAAGGAACATGCAAGAGTTTGACTGAACTTGAATACTTTTGTGAAGAAGTCTACAAAGCCACAACAGAAAAATTGGACTGGATCAACCCCGAAGGCCGCCAATATCCTCATGATCTGCGACAGCCACTACCGTTGGTTCCAAATTCTCAAGGTCGTCATGTTATACCGTTTCATCACTTCATCAATAACGACCTTGAGTACCTACGTGGTGGTGAGTCAAGCCGCAAGTACTCTACTTCAGTTACGAAGACCACGGCTGCAGATTACGGGCATATTAAATGGATAGAAGACTTAGTGCCTAACTCAATGTGGAGTCAAATGATAGTCAAATACGAAAAATTCGCTCTTTGGGGAATCTCACATTGGGGCAAAAAGTGAAGATAGTTCTATGCATTTACGACCACAAGGGAATCAGCTCGTGACGTCTACTCAAAAAGAAGAATTATTGCTGTCACAAAGGTGGAAATAGTCGAATGGCAAAACTACAAGCATCTTGACTGGATTACTGTACTGAGGGATGACAACATACTTTACAAGTTCAAAGAAGGTGACTTCCACAGACTTCGGATCCAAGACATTGAAGACATGCTGCTTCTTCTCGTGCAGGGAAAAGTGACAAATCTCAACGTTGAAGAACGTATTGCATTTAATGTCTCCTTAAGAATGTTCACAAGAAGTGTTGTCATCCAAAGGCATGTGGAAGATCTTCAATTGGGTGTTGAAAGCTATCAAAAGAAACTCAACCTCACAAAGCCTGACACGTACAGATCTAATCTGCGAAGACGCGACGCTTATACACCATACTTCGATCCCAGAGGATTCATCTATGGGAACAAAGACAAGAAGAACAGATTGATGCGGATTGACGAACTACACAAGTTCAGTGATGGTACTCTTGATGATGTTCGGACTGCTCTAAATGATCGCCTCAAGGGAATTAGAATGGAGTATCTGCCTCAGACTTTTTGGAGCCAACGTGACAAAGCAAATGCAAGAGCTATGATTCAGGCAATTGACAAAAGGCTAAAGACAAGGAGGATAATGCGGAGTTTGGAGAGATTTGTTGGTGGAAGACCATACGGGGGTGACTTACGGCTACTTCAAAGGACCATATGATTTATCATATGTTGTTCTCATCTTAAAAAGGTCAATCCTCGTAAATAATTTTATCTTGTGAATATGTTAATTACTAGTGTAGATTTTTTGGTGAAAAATAAGATGTGCTCGAGTACAAATTTTTCAAGAATTTCTTAGTAAATTCAAAAAATTTCAAATAATTGTACTCGGCACCATCTTATAATCCCTCAAAAGTTGAGGGGGAGCAATAATATGTTCCAATCTGCTAGAATATTTCATTTTGTCCCCGAACGGTTAATCAATTGATATCCAAAATATCAAGGGATTAACATTTTGGATAAGGGGAGAAAATGTGATTAACCTGGACTTAATGTATATTGACAGAAGTGATCAAATAAAATGGACTCAATGCACTTCACACTTAGCATGTACTACGATTACGATGCACATGTTAAGGGGGAGCTTTTAGTGATGATGAAAAACTCTCAAAGTGTAAATCTTTTGATATTTATATCAAACACTTTGATTGAAATTTTCAATGTTTTTGGAAGGATCGTGATGAAATACCCAAAAGACCGACCATGTTCTTAAATTTATGAAGTTATAAGGCGGTTAGGCTTAGGTATTCAGATCCCATGATCCAGCCAGAACCGGAGGGATCTACCCAGGGATATCCACTAGTTAGTGTAGAAGTCCTTAGGTATGATTAAAAAGGAGAAAAAGTGAGAATAGGGAATAATGCCGACTGAGATGGAGCTAACACTGGAACAAACCCAACAAGGTGTTAGTTATGAAGTCTCGGTAAGCATTGAAGGGGTTGAAGAATGAAAAAGAAATGTAAGGATAAAGGGTGAAAATAAAGAAGCCCTCCATACACTTAGGCAGAAACCGGGTCAATACATATGTTGTCAGAAACACTCAGGTGTAGTCTGACATTGAAGACAGTCATGGACCCAGTGACGCTATGCACAACCCTCCCTAGCCACTCAAGGTCTCTCAAAAGACTCTTGTTTCATTTCTCACGGAGATTACACGCATTTCTATCAACTTTCTCACTCCGAGTTAGTTGATATTGAAAAGGTGTGTATCTGCCTTCCAACCTTACGATTACTAAAATTAAAAGTGCACTAATTGAGACTAAAGCCAAAAGATCATCCATTAATCTCAATATGACATTTCATAACTTAGCTGATATCTCACATAATATGAAAAACAAGTAATATCATTAGAGTCCTATCGCAAGTCCTTGTGATTTTTGGCCAGAACACCGTGTGATACTTAGTATTACACAATGAATATGGAAACCTGCTTGATCCAACATCAAACGAAAGCTCATTGTTAGTAACGCTTGTGAGATTTCTTTATGAATCAAACTTGTGACAAACTGGAAAGAAACGATGGTGGGATCTAAAAAGAATCAAACTTGTTCCGGGAAATGGATCACACGGTTGTTAATGAATTTTTGAAGATTAACACTCTCGGTGTGTCAACAAAAAACAGTTTTTGCAAGGTAAAACACCAATTGATTTTCAAAATCAATTTTCTATATCAATCGGTGAGATAGTAAACTCACTGTTTCACTCTTATCTGTTTGTCTGCTTTTAGACTTCCGATAAAGAGAACATTCTGAGATACGAGAATCTAATACTTTTGTGTTAGAAAGATTCAATACTACAGCTGGAAATCCTGTCAAGAAGATTCTACCTTTAATTGAATCTATCTGATCACAAGGTCAATCCCTCACGGATTATGAAGGTCTACTATACTCCAACCAAACCCGGCCAATGACAAGCCATATTCTCCCCCGCTTTATTGCTAAGCTGTTATTCATGCAGGAATATTTAAAGATTGGTGGTGGAGGTTTCCTGATTCCAAGCTGACTCACAAGATCCATACCCACATGTCTCATTACCCGATAGACAACAAAACGACTTCATGAAAGGCTCAAATACATATTTCAAGACTTCCGCTACTCTGATATCGAATGTCTTTCTCCAAGTGACGAAGTATTATAGTTAACGAATCTCAAAAAAGACATAGCATTAAAGTTTTTCAAGTCAACCATTCAAGAAAGGTATGAGCATGTCAGTCCAGAATCACAAGACCACAAATGGCAAAGTCTCAAGATTGCAAAGAGGGTTGTGCTTTTGGTTTGATGAATCACAAACTGCTCAAGATCACAAATGTCAAATACAAGTCAAAGAACAAGCTCAACCCAGAATCAAAGACACTACAACAATAATTCACAAGAGAAAGTCAAGAGTATGAGCTACAAGTACTAAAGAATGAAGCATAGTATGCCTAGGTTTAAAGTTTTTGTAAATTGTAGTGACCTCCCTTAAGAGGGAGATTGATGGAAACACGAAAAGTGTCGTCACTACCAAGTTGTTAATAGTCTTTAGCTCAAGTATTTATGTAATGATTTAAGATTAGTAAATCTATTCCGGACCCCGAAGACCCAGGGAAGCCAATAGACTTATGGGCCGGTCACAATAGGAAGTATATAAGCCCCTCTCCTAGCCTTGGAGAGGGTTGGTTGTTCCATTTGTAACATTTCATCATAATATACTTCATCCATATTCCATCCACTCTCTATCTCTAACATCACAACCCACATCTCACTCTTGTTCTTGGTTTGATCATAAGATTACTAGAATTCTTCAGATTCCGAACACAACAAAGCAATACTAATAGGATAATGTGTTTATGTGTAGATACCTTTTTGTTTGATGAGGCTCCTCATACCCTCAGTATTGAAACCGTTGGATCAGTGATGACCAAATTTATCCCAAGCAACGTTGTGATCCTAATTAAGAAATCGTAAGATTTTACCACGTCCTAAGATCAACGCCTGTTGTCTCCATTGAGGTACCCTTTCTTTTGAAATTGGGACAATAAAGTTTGAGCAATTTTTTTTGTTTTGTGGAAACTAGAAAGGGGGTTGAATAGTTTACAGGTTAATTAACCGGTTTAAAATTATTCGCTTATAAAACGGTTTGATTTGAGTTATATGTCAATCAATCAACAATATGAATCACAACAAAA
The DNA here is from genome assembly GCA_026074375.1 of Tanacetum coccineum. Taxonomy (NCBI): domain Eukaryota; kingdom Viridiplantae; phylum Streptophyta; class Magnoliopsida; order Asterales; family Asteraceae; genus Tanacetum; species Tanacetum coccineum. The sequence continues at coordinate 13,109 of BQNB010132044.1, read as the reverse complement.
ACTATCTAATGTAATGAACTAAATGAACAATAATAATATAAAGGGATAAGGAAAGAAACGATCAAACCAAGACACCAAGATTTATAGTGGTTCGGCAACGAAGCACCTCTTCGTTCCTACTCCACTCCCCGAGTACTCCACTCTTTAAACCGTAGCGGAGTGGATACTTTCTTAGAAAACAATCTCACTAAGGTTGAAATTTGGTCCCGCAAGCTTATCAATTCCTCAATCCGTTTACTAAAACTTTCCTAGAAGTCGTATTCATCTAAAATAATTTGATTGTTCGTGAATAACGAACTTTTGATTATTCATCATTATGTTCAAAGCCTCTCTAGTAGTCTTTTACTCAAAAGACTTCCACCCGCGACGGCGACATTAAGGAGTCTTGATCTTCTCATTTAAATCTTATAGAAAGTACTATTTTGGGTTAACTCCGTAAATCCGTGTGGGAGAATACAAGCCTAAGCATTTCCTTAATCTTTCCCAGGCTCACTAAATGTCTCCTCGAATTTTTGGGTAAAACGAGAGATTTCATTCTTTAAATGAGTTGGTACTTCGGGAGTGGAAAAATTGATTCATGAAAATGCTACGAGATCGCTCGCTAAAAATCCAAAGTCCAAGATAGAATTAGGAGGTTCTTATCGTACCAAACTCTAAGTGCGCCGCCCTCGAGCGAATATGGAAACATCATTAGTTTTTAATCACAGCATTCGACCACATCCCCTAAACTTCAAAGTCGAGTCAATCCTGGAATTATTAATATGAATATGGTATTTTCCCTCTCAAAACCGTGAAACTGGCTAGCTTGAACAATTGTAAATCAAATTCGTCTTAATTTCAAATGATCCGCATAATTTCCGGTAATAAACGATAGCTTCTCTACCCTTCCGTGGGATCTAACGAGAGTAGCTCTTCCATTGTTCGTTCCGCCATTGGTGCAACTTCAACGATAGTACGAAGCTCGGGTTCGACTATGTTTGGAGCACGTCTTCTATTTTGACGTCTCGGAATGGTTACGGGTGAATTATTTGGAAAATTGGAATTTCTAGTGCGCATGCACTAAACAAAACAAACGAGGAGAAAAATATATACACAAAAATATTTTTGTTTCACCGAATAATCAACAAACTTAGGGTAACTCCCTTAAGTGAAACTTGCAAACGGGGGACGTAGTGGGAGCGAATCGCCTTAAAAACGTTTGTCCCTTCGGGTCGTAGTTCCGTGGAACAACCCTCCTAATAGCTTATTTCACAAAAGAGGTGCGCCTTTTTCGTAAGTGACACAAGACGGTTACTTTTTTTTTGAATCTTAAGTTCGGGAACTTATTAATGGATATTCACAAATTCTCTAGTAAGAGAATTAAATTGCTTGTGTATTTTAGTATTTAAGAGAACACAATAAAAATCGAAAAATTTGGAAGAGCAAATATTTTTGTATATTTTTATTTATCTATTAACTTCTACATATATTAAAAAGAAAAAAAATATTTTTTTATTTTTATATTTTTTTAGATTTTTGATTTTTTTTCAAAAAGACGTAACTTTCGAAGACGAAAGGTTCTCCAAATCACGATCGACAAATTCAAACGAGAGAATCTTTAACACAATTCCCCGGCAACGGCGCCAAAAATTTGATTGAGTTGTCAATCAATTATAATAATACGTATGATATAAAAGTATTGAAATTCCAAAACTACCCTTGAGGACAAAGGTAATAAGGAAAATTCACACAAAAATATCGTGCGTTTAACCGGTAAGTGTTCACAGGGTCGTTTATACCCCAAGAATTATAAAATTGAGACCTCGTTTTTGTTTGGACAATGACTTGAATGGTTATAAATTTTTGAGTTGATTTTCTAATTCTACGAATAAAAACACATAAAATACGCAAAGGAAATTAAACAACTAAGCAATTTAACATGAAAACGTTAACGGGAATTGAAGAAAACGCGACAATTAAGCAAGTACATCGAAATTAAGACCTATGAACGTAAATTTAATTTCTAAACCTAAATTATGATAAAAGAAAATTTTCAGAAAAAGAAAAATATTTTTTTGATTATTTTTCTATTTTTTATGATTTTTTAAAGTTTTTAACTAAAATTAAATGATTAAAAATACAAAATTAATCCTAAAAATTCTAAGAAAATTACTGAAAGTGTATTAAAGTAAAACTGATTTTATAAAAATGTAAACTCAAAATAAGCTAACCCAATAAGCCCTAAATAACCTAAAATAAGCTACGGCTTTTGAAATGAAAAAGAAAACTAAAAGGTGTATAAAAGATAAATGGTGGGAGACTTGTTTGAAAAAGTCCCAAGGGCGAGATGGTTTGGTGTGAGTGTTGTGAGGTGTTGGTTTGATAAGAGGAAGGTCATGGGTTCGACCCCCATGGCTTCTTTTTTTGCATTTTTTTATTATTTTTCAAAAATTTTTAAACAAGATTATAAAAGAGCTGAAAATAAACGACTTTTGTAAAAGCTACTTTTTTGAAACTTAACAAATAAGCTGGAAAAGAGCTTAAAACATTGACAGTTTATACTTAAAGTGATTTTGAGCTTTTGAAATAAACTAGATAAGCTAGAAAACTAAAATAAGTTGAAAACAGATCTAATTAAGCTACCAATACTCTACAACTAACCTATTAAGCAAACTTGAGCAAGAAATAAGCAAAAAGAACAAACCATGAGCTGGAAAATTCAAATAAGCTCTTTGCACAAAACTGGTTACCAAACAGACAATCTAGCAACTTTAAGCTTATTTTTCAATAAGCAAATGGATCCTTATGGACTTTTGGCTTATACCACTTAAAAGCCTATCCTCCAAACTACTTAAAACAGCTTTTAAAAATTAGTTTGAAAATCAAATAAGCTAAGAAATTGCTAAATGAAAAAAACTATTTATGCAGAATACACTATTTTTGGTTTTTATCAAAAAAGACAGTATACTACTTTAATTTTTGGATTAAAAAAAGGCCTTGAGGCTATTTTGACTATCTGATGCAATTAACACTTTTTTAGCCAAAACTCAAAACCAAAAGATGTAGACATTTAAAACCTGTTTCAACACCATTTAATGACCAAAACAAAAGCAAATAGAGCAACAATACTAGCTAGAACAAAATTAAGCTCAAAGATTCAATGAGTCTGAGGTTATGATCTCAGATTAATACATCCAACTCACAAACCTATTGAAAATTGATTAATCCTAACAAATTCCTTAAATCCTTGTTTTATTAACTTAACTTTAAGATTTAAAATCAAATTAAAGAACCAAATGGCTGTGGACAGTACTAACTCGTGTTAGTACTGCCATGAACCAAACACCCCTTTAAGTTGCATAAACTCATTTTTAGCTAATAAAATTTAGAATTAAGGCTTAGATAAGCAATACCAGATATTATTCAGCTTATAAAAGACCAAATGAGCATATTTCATCAATCAAATAAGCAAGAATGATAAGCAAACAGATTATGCTAATATTTTTGGTTTTCTCAACTGTTTTATAACAAAAACTTATAAACTAAGATCTAAACTGATAATTGAACTAGATATGCATCTAACAACTATAATAAGCAGTATTAAGCTATTCTAAACAATTATAAGCAGACAATAAGTAGTAAAAAGCTAAATTTCAAATTTAAGCTATAAAAGAGAAATTGAGAACTTACTAGAGCCTTTGCACAAACAAGGCTTATAAATTACTCGGGGAGCTACTTCTACTAAGCTCTAGCTTATCAAAGATAAGCTGGTGGGTCTATAAGCTCATCCATTGTTAACTTATCATCCATAATAAAGCTGAGGTAATTTGTGGTGAGAATTTGAGAATCAATAAGCTCAGTTAAGCTTTGAGAGCTTAGTTCCATGGCTATCTTATTAAGATTAGTGAAAGCTTATTGAGCTTATTTGAGTATAAGAGTGCTTATTCAAACCATCATGCATTAAAGTAAAATCATGAATTGCAAATTGGACAATATGAAAACTACACTTTTATTAATGATTTAAACTGAATACAAGCTTATGAAAAGAAAGTTACACTAATTTGAAATACAATAAGCTAAAAACGATTAATAAGCTAAACTAATTCTACACTACTACACTAGATTATCCAAATGTGTGTGAGAGGCTCCTTTTATAGGCGAGGAGTGAAGCTTCTAGGCCTCTGGACACCCCTCTCTTCTTTAATCATAGCCATCCACTCATAACCGCTTTCATCTTGACTGTTGAATACCATCCACACATGAATAGCCAATGATTGGCCTTAGGATTGTCAGCGTGGCTCCCAAAAGCGTCATTGCGTGCGTCATCATTCTTCTAGAAGGGTTAACTTTCATTTAAAGAGGGTAATTGGGTGCATGGTAAAGTTGGGGAAGGAGGGTGAATAGTAAAACTATTCCCGCCCTTTTTTCTCTGTTTTGTTTTGACCGAGTTTTTAAAAAGGGAAATTGACTTGGGCTTGTTCTTTATTTGAAAATGTTATTGGGCTCGACTTAATTTTTAACTTAACGACCGTTAGTCCATTAGTAATAAAAGACTAACGGTGTAATTGGTTTAGGGATTTTTTTTTGGTGAAATGATTTAGCTTTAAAGGTCCATTTGGTAATTACAAAGGTTTGTCTTCACATGAGTTGACCAATGTTGACCATGGTTGACTTTTGTTGACTCAGGCTTGATAAACACTCGGCTCTTGTGTACTCTTTTCGTCTCGTGTTCGTTTTTGTTCGGTGTTTGGCTCTTTTCATGTGATTCATGTAATAACCATACCTACACATCATAAAAGGCAAAATATACAATATACAAGCATAATATATTCATTTTTCATCTTTTAAGGGTTATTTTGATATAAAAACAGATAATGTTTTCACACTTATCAGTCCTTCGCATTATCCTTGTGATCTTTCCAAAACATCAGTTTGATACTCTTTAGTAATCACAGTGACGATGTAAATCCTTCTAGTGTCAACATCAAACAGCACTGCGATAGGTGACTTGCAAGATTCTATATGAATCCGAGCTTGTGCTAACTGGATACGATCTAGTCCCAGTAAATGAATGTGAATGAGTTAATCAAAAGAAAGTAATATCTGATTCACTCTTATCGGTGTGGTCTGCTTTGGACAGCTTTTAAATGATAACAAGCAAGCATGGTGAATCTAATACATATGTGTTAGAAGATTCTACACTTTAAGCTAAAAATCCTGTCAAGGAGGTTCTTCCAAATTGAACCTACCTAATCACAGGTTGGTCCTCACAGAACCAGAGGTTATTGCAACCAAATCTTGATGAATGATAAAGCTATATTCGTCAATATCTGTTGTTTATTACTAACATTCAAATGCAGGTAACAACTTCGTGTTGCACTCCCCAACTCAACTAAGTCAGATTCATCACCACATGCTTATACCTAAGCTTTAAAAGTCAATCATTCAACATCAAGATGCTACAACCAAAACAAGAATTGTACCCAGTCAGAAGCTCAAGTTCATGTCAAATTCTTCAACTCTAATAAACACGGACTTCCTTCATCATTATAGATTACTCAAAGTTAGAACTTTAGAAGCATTTCTCTAGGAATTCATGGAATTTATAAATAATTACTAATATGACTAAGATCCAACTTGACCTCCCACTTATTACTGGAGGTCTGACCAATGTGTAAACAAGTGGGGCAAGAGGTAAGCGGCGAGCGTTAATTACATGGAATGCAACTCTTAGATTTATGAGACTAATGACATTAGTAACTCTTATAGTAATGTCAAAAGCTTATTTGGTCTCATCTTATGCCTCGTGTCCGAGGTCTGACCAGGTAACTCGATTTAAGTCCACCAAAACAGAACGTGCGAAAATTGACAAAAGTCTGACCAATGGAAAAAATTCGCCATGGGTTGGAAAGGCCCTGAGGTCTGACCAGAGAAGACAATCCAAATCCACGTGTTCTAGTTTTGGCTGGCATAGACTTAAAATTTCACATAAGGGTATACACATAAATGTGACAAAATCGTGTACAAGAAGCATGCAAGACAACTTGTAGCACAAAGTTAAGAAAATATTTTGTTAACCTTTTTGGTATAGACGTCATTTTGTCAAATGTTCTCGGTGGCTCCATTTTGGAAGCACAAAGAAGCGAAGAAGCAGATCAGCGCGAAGCGTATTAAAAACCTGACTTCTTTTGGGGAACCTTACTTCCACCCGCCTTAAACTTCTCTTGTAGTTTGTCCAACAATGGGTGAGCCGTACTTCCAATTGACTAATGATTCTATTGTATGTTAAGAAAGACCTTTTGTTAACATTAGTTTTATAGTTACCAATATGGTGGGATTTGATAACCTTTAAAACTATACCTTTTTGTATATATAAATTATAGTAGATATAATAAATATATAAGGATAATTTCAAGATTATAATTCAATTGTAGTAAGTAAGTATTCCAAGAGATTCAAATCAAATTCCTTTTGACCAAAGAAAAAATCAAAAATCCCCCGGGTCGTTCTCCCGTCGAGGTGCAAATTAAAAATCAAGAACGTTTATGATCGCATGAATTGAATGGATTAAGGATTTTTGGAGTTGGTTTTCTAATTCTAAAATTAAAATGCAAAAACGAGTAAGGGAAACCTAAAAAACGAAAGCTAAAAGTGATTAAAAGCTAAAAACGAGAACCGGGACCGAATCCCGTTCTTTAAAAAATAAAATTTTGAAATTTAAACCCTATGGATGCAAAATTGATTTTCCTAAGTGCTAAATAATAAAAGAAAATTTTCTAAAAAAATTATATTTTTTTGATTTTTATTAAATTTTTAATGAATTAAAAACGGTTTTGAAAAGAAAAATTGTTTAAAAATACTAAACTTTAATGGAAAAATCTGAAAAAATGCAGAAAAATAGCTTAAGTTACGGGCTATCTAAGAAAAATAAAAGTTTGAAATATGGCTTATTAAATAAGCCAGAAATAAGCAGTAAAGAGTAATGAGCTAAAAGGAAAAAATTGTGTATATAAATTAAGTGGTACCAGTTATGACCAGATGGTCCTACTAGTACCGATGGTGAGTGTGTGTGATGTTAAATATGCTTGTGTGTTAAAGGGGAGGTCGAGGGTTCGAATCCTTGGCCTCCCTTTTTGCAAAAACTATTTTTTTAAAAACTTATAAAACACTAAAAAATAAGACACTTTTAAAAAAATGACTTTTTTAAATGCTAAAAAATAAGTTGGTTTAAGCACTTAGAAAAGCTGACAGAAATGACTAATTAAACTAAGGACTAATAAGCCAAACTGTTAAGCACTTTTATGGAAAATAAGCACAAGGAAAGGCAAAACAAGCAATCACAAACCTATACTAACACCTACTATGAAAGCCTAAAAGGAAATAAGCAAAGAAGATAAGACAGAAAAGGTAAAAATAAGCAATAAGCAAATAAGGCACACAACAAATCAAACAGCCAAAGGGGCCTCTTTAGGCTTTATTTTTAAGCTCTTAGAGGAACCTTATGGACAAGTAGCTTATATGGGCTTAAAGATCAGCTTATGGGCTTTCTAAAAAAGCAAAAGGAAAACAATTTGAAACAGAAATAAGCAGTTAAAAAAAAGGCTTGGAAAAGGCTGTTCACAATCAGCATATGTTTTTCTTAAGGAAAAGGGACAAAGTGCAGGACCAAAATAAGCTACAAAATAAGGTCCGTCTTCAGTCTATCCTCCCACCTGAGCTTAGGTCTACCCCTTCTTCTCGCTCTATTGACGGTTAACGGCTTCACTCTCCTAACAGGTGCTGATTGTGGTCTTCTCTTGACATGCCCGAACCATCTCAATCGTCTTTCTCTCATCTTGTTGACGATATTCACTACTTGGAGATTTGTTCAGAAAACTCCATTTGGTATCATGTCTAAAATAGTCTTACCACAAGTCCGCCTTAACATCCTTATTTCTGTGACCTCCATCCTCATTTTTGCGACCTCCATCCTATTTGCTTAAACCTTCGTTAATGACCAACACTCTGACCCGTACAACATAGCCGGTTGAATCGCCACCCTATAAAATTTCCCTTTCAGCTTTAAAGGGACTTTCTTGTCATAGAGGATCCTTGTGGCTGCTCTCCACTTCAACCAGCCTACTTGTATACGGTGTGTAACATCATCCTCTATCCTCCCGGATTTGTGTATCACAGATCCAAGGTATCTAAAGGACTCCTTCGGCTCTAAGATATGTTCGCCAATGCGGATTTCCTCTTCCTCGTTCCGGTCGTTCTCGTTCCTACTGAAGTTACATCGTAGGTATTCAGTGTTCTCTCTGCTGACTTGTAAACCATTGTCTTCTAAAGCCTTCCTCCACTGCTCCAATCTTTCATTCAGCCCCTCTAGGTTTCTAAAATTAGCACAATATCATCCGCGGATATCAAGCACTAGGGTATGCTCTCTTGAATCCCCTTCGTCAGCTTAAATTGGTTTTCTGACACCTTTGTCTCTCGTCATAACCTTCTCCCAATAACTCTCTCGTAGAGTTTCATGATGTGGCTAAGTAGTTTAATTCCCCTGTAGTTGCTACATGTTTGAGCGTCCCCCTTGTTTTTGTAGATGGGGATGACCTCGCTGAGTCTCCACTCCTTAGGCATTTTAGCTCTCAAGAAAGTCTTATTGAAGAGGATTATCAACCACCGCATCCCCGCATCCCCAAGGCACCTCCATGCTTCAATAGGGATCTCATCAGGTCCCACCGCCTTGTTTCTACCCATCTTCTGTAGCGCCTCCTTAACTTCTGTATGTCTGATCCTCGAGATATAGCAATTATTTTGTGGGATTGCGCCTATACTATCTACTTCTTTGGTTAAGTCACTCCTTTGTCCATTGAAAAGAACGGAGAAATACTCCTTCCATCTTCTCCTAAAAGTGTCTTCATTGACAATGCTTCTTCCATCTTCGTCTTTGATAAATCTCACGATTCCTAAATCCCTTTTTCCTTCTGTCTCTGGCTTTAGCTATCTTGTAGATATTGTTTTCTCCTTCTTTGGAGTCCAATCTCTTATACAGGTCTTCATACGCTTTTTCTTTCGCTCTGGCTACCGCCTTATTGGCTTCTCTTTTTGCTTCCTTATACCTCTCCTTGACTGCACTTCTGTTTGCTTCGTCTTTGCCCCGCAATGATATAAGCTCTCTGAATCGGATTTGTTTCACCTTAACTTTGTCTTGAACCTCCTCACTAATCCACCATCACTCCCTGCGGCCTATAAGTGTTCTCAAAGTCCCTGCAACCACTCCAAGGGTTTACTTGGCCGCCTCTCTGATCATGTTTGCCAGTCTGTTACACATCTGCTCTGCGTCAACTAATCTATTTTCTTCCTTTGAGGTAACTGCCTCTATTACTCTAGCTCTGAAATCCTCTGCCGCTTCACCGTATAGGTTTTTCCATAAGATTCTAGGTTTAACCGCCCTCTCCGTCGAGCGCGGTCGTCTCTTTATATGGATATCCAACACCAACAGTTTGTGTTGGGAGAAGCAAACCTCACCCGGAAATACCTTGCAATCTTTACATAGCCTAAGGTCTCCTTTGCGCACCAACATGTAGTCAATTTGGTGTCGTGGTCCCCACTATGAAACGTGATGAGATGAGCATCCCTCTTCTTGAAGAACGAGTTTACGACCACCAAGTCGTGGGCCGCAGCAAACTCGAGGATCAATCAGCGCTCTTTGTTCCTAACTCCATACCCGAAGCCTCCGTGCACGCTCGAGAAACCATCCGCATTTGCTCCAATATGGCCGTTTAGGTCTCCTGCTACGATAAACTGCTAGGTCGTCTAACACTCTCTAACAAGGTCATCAAGAGAGTCCCAGAAGCTCTTCTTTTTCGCTTCACCAAGACCCACTTGTGGTGCGTAGGTGCTAATAACATTAATCATCTCCTCTTTAATCACTAGTCTAACCAGCATAATCCTATCGCTAATCTTAATCACCTGAACTACCGTGTCCTTAAGATTCGGTGCTAAGGTGACACCTACTCCATTTCGAGCGTTCGCTGAACGCGAGTACCAAAGCTTGTACTGGTTTCCTTCTCTATTGTGCGACCCCTTCCATTTAGTCTCTTGGAAACATGCAATGTCAACTTTCTTCCTTTTTAGTGCGTTTACTAAATCGAGAAATTTACCAGTCAAGGTTCCTACATTCTAACTACCCACCCTAATCTTACGGGAGCTAGCTACTCTCCCAACCATCCTAGTCTGACTATACCCGCCCACCCCTACACTAGGACATGACCTCAAGTAACCATCTCTAGGAGAAGAGAAGGGTGCTAGAGGGCAAATACAAAAAACAAAGCACTAAAGCTAAAGCTAAAAATAAAACCAAAGAAATAAAGCGAAACAGCAAGGCTAAAAGGAATAAAGGAAATATAGAAATTAAAAGATAATAGTAAGGAAGAGCTCAGCTGCCGAAAAAGATAATTTTCCGGTGGTCTGTGGCGGTCGGCGGTGGCAGTGACGGCGGCAGGCGGCGGCCGGCGGTGACTGGGGTAGCGGGGCTACCTAGATCTTGGTCAGACCCGAGAGGTGAACCTCCACTCGCCGGAGGTGGTGGTCCAAACGGCCTAAAACAGTCGCACTGGGATATATAAATGAAGCAATGTATAAAAGGTGGTGAATCTGGGGGTGGCGCATGGGGGCACGTGGTGGCTTAGGTAGGTGTCGGGTTTGTGGGGTTTTGGTCGGAAATTGGTAGTGAATGCAGCTGCGATGTTAATTTGGTCTTAAAAGGGATGGAATTGGTGATTATTTTAGAGAAGGAGAATGGTTTGAAGAGAGAAGCGAGAGAGAAGAGAAAGCTATTGCATAGCATGCAACTCATTAACTGTCTTCCCCAGGCTGTGCATATTATAATTCTGCACAAAACCGTCAAATTCCTTGCGTAGACCGATCAAAATCAGACTCACTGCAAGTCCTAGTGTCACGGGGTGCCCCAAACGCTCTAGATTGTCTATATAGCTCTTCATTTTCAAAACATAAGAGTTGACAGACTGCCCTTCTTCCTGCTTGCAAGAATGAAAATCTCGTGTAGTCTAAAGAAGCTCCTGATCTGCTTGTTGAGCAAACAGAGTTTTTAACTCCTTTAGCATGTCATTAGCATGGAGGTTTTCCAGATTGCGTTGGATCTCTAGCTCCATGGTCATGAGCATGAGTTCAGCAATCTCTTTTGATCCTTTAATCCATGCATTATGAGCTACAATGATTTCAGGAACAACTTGCTGACCTTCTGGAGCTACAGGAGCAGGAGGAAGTGACTGCTCTAGGTAATTCAACTTATCCTCAATTGATGGTACAATCCTAAGTTGTCGATACCAATCAATAAAGTTAGGTCCAGTCAGTTTTGTTTCTTGAAGAAACCTTGAAGACCGAATTGTTAGCTGACGAGGTTGTCATCTACAATTAAAAAAGTTCAAATATTAGTATTGTCAATAATTAAGTTCTTAAAAGAATTAACTACCCAATTAATTACTAATATGACTAAGATCCAACTTGACCTCCCACTTATTACTGGAGGTCTGACCAATGTGTAAACAAGTGGGGCAAGAGGTAAGCGGCGAGCGTTAATTACATGGAATGCAACTTTTAGATTTATGAGACTAATGACATTAGTAACTCTTATAGTAATGTTAAAAGCTTATTTGGTCTCATCTTATGCCTCGTGTCCGAGGTCTGACCAGGTAACTCGATTTAAGTCTAATTTTTAACTACTTCTATCTTGGCAGGGTCAAAGTCCTTGATTATCATTTAAGT
>BQNB010132043.1:0-12398 GCA_026074375.1 Tanacetum coccineum | reverse complement strand
TTACTTTCAGATACTTAGGTGGATTACTCATCTAGAAGCGTGGGAGCACTCCTATTTCTTCTAGTACGGTAAATTACTTAAACAATACCCTCGACTAAGCCAGCTTTTGCTTGAGCTCGTTCTTTCTTTAACTAGAGCTGAGCCTTTAATTTGCTTTATTAAGTCGAGCCATGACTTCATGGATCAAGCCGAGCGTGCAAGTAGCAGAATCTAAAGAGGTTGCACAAGTAGCAGAATCTCCAAAACGGAGAGACAAATGAAAACCCAATGTCGTGAAAACAAAACCTTGGATCACGTACTGATGCATCTAGAACATGAATGATGGTCCTGAAACCTGTTTGAATATATATGAAATTTAATCAAAAGTAGAAAGCAACTGTTGTGTCTTAGCAAAAGGGTATGTTGTAGTAATCACATGTCTAAAGAGATATACCGCAATACAGACGTTCTATAGTTGCTTACTTGAGGACTTGAATATACCACGATTCACGATTTATTTGCAAAATATGTTGCTCCATACTAGATACAAGTGTAGCTGCCTAGGAGCAAGCTGTGGTTTTCATTAGGGGTGGGGTGTGCACGGTTCGGTTTGGGTCGGTTTTTGGCTAAAACCGAAACCAAACCGAAATATTTGGTTTTTATAAAACCAAAAACCAAAACCGCTCGGTTTTTGGCGGTTCGTTTTTTTCGGTTTCAAACCATTTATATTTGGTTGTGGCTAATTTATATTAATAAACTTGTTTTGCGTAGAAAATTAATTATTTTATTTTTTTGTCAATGAGCCTAATAATGTTTACCCAAATTTCTACAATTATACACATATAAATGAGACACACACATAATGCAATTGAAAATACACATAGTATGATCATTGTTCATATATGTAGCGATATATTGTCAAGTAAACGCACGTATATAACAAACGCATATATAAAATTAAGATATATGTATATAATAATTCCATCTACAAAATAAACTAGTGCAATACCCGTGCGTTGCCCGGGTACACCGTTTCAATAATAGCTTTATTCATCTAAACCTTTCCATGTAAAACGACATCACTGAGAACCATTTTCTTTATGTAACGCTTACAAAGTTGCAGCAAAATATTATTTAAATGTGGTTGTTATTGCTAACCTTTAAAACCTAAATGATTATTTTACCCCCTTGTGCATCTTCTTAAAACTTTTGCTATTTGTGAGCTGATATAACTACTGCTACTACTACCAAAACGAAAAACCATAAAGGCCCAAAACTATCGCAGCTAATTATATGCTCAAAACTAACGTAAAACAATGCTCTTTTTTCATGTTTGCGCCTATTTCTTTGGAGGATAAAAATACGCGTCCAAAACACTTAACCTAGCCATGATATGCTTCAAATCATGGCTTAAGTAATAGAATTAATATGATCGGTGGTCCGCTGGGGCCCGCGGTTCAGATACAACTCAACTCCGATCAGTGCCTCGTATCCATCTGACTAAAAATTTCATCAAACTTTCCAATTAAACATCAAGAAAACGATAATCAAGCTCTACTCCGTACACAATTGCAAATACTTTATTACACCTAAATAATGCTTTTTGTATGTCAGTTATTCTTCGTAAGAATAATACAACCCATGAACCACAAAGGAATGAACATTACATGTTTGAACATGTAACAATAGTTTGAGGTTATGATAATCAAATGTAATCATATAAAATATTTTAAACATACAGTAAAAATGCTTCTATTTTTGAAAGATAAACTTTGTATGACTGCTTCCTACTAAAACAATTCATGTTTCAAATGAAATAGATATGTCGTCTTCCTCCTTTCTTTTTGGTTGTAGATATTAGGTTTAGTAGAAAGTTGCTCTAGGATATTGAGCTTAAAAAAACCCGCATTTAATATCTTTGTGTAATTTCTTTCTAGCTCCTTGTCTAGTTATAAAATTTTGCCGTTTAAAAAAAAAAGATAAACGTGCAAGAATAGACATGTTGAATTAAAAGAACTTAAGAAGGAAGAACATAGTTTACCCGCAATACACAAACAGTTAATACACGATCGCATCCATATTGTACAAAAGAGATTTAGGGAAGATTGCCTTGTATAAACAAATTGTCCTACACAAGCCACTTCTTCCCAGCCTTTGTGAAAAAAATCAATGAACAAACAATACATATAAACAAAACATAACACCAACCACTCACGAGATATGGAAATTGCAATGATGATGGAGAAACAGATTTTTAGAGAACTCTAACATAAAAAATAAAATAACCTGAGCATAAATGAAATGATGGATATGAATGTCCTTATAGTAAAGTAATATTTTGAAAGTATAAAAGAAATGTTACCCACGTGTCATGTTACTGACTTTTCTTTTACCCTTATCTATGAACCTAACTCTCCACATTAAAAGGTCAAATTTACACGGCTACGATCGAAAGTAAACATGATTCAATGTGCATAGAAACTGAATGCTCAAGTATTTTGCTTTTACTCCCATCTGTAAGCGTAGCAATAGAAAAGAGAATATTAATTTAAAAATTGGATTTATTATTTATTTATTTATATTATATAAATTAGAGTAAATTGCAAAAATTTTCCCTAAAGTTTAGCCAAATTGCATGTTTCGTCCCAGATAGTTTGAAAGTTGAAAAGATAACCAAAATAACCTATTTTGGCAAAAAATTGTCACTTGTGTTCAACACGAAAACACATGCAAATTTGGCTAAACTATGTGGGACGATTTTTGGGCAACTTAAAATTGTTCTATACCTTATGGACGAATTTTGCATTTTCAAATTATTTGGACGAAACATGCAATTTGACTAAACCTTAAGGACGATTTTTGCAATTTACTCTATAAATTATATATTGTTATAAAACTGGTTCGGTTCGGTTTTTACGGTTCGATTTTTGGATGAAAAACCGAACCAACATTTTTCGGTTTTTAGAAAAATAAAAGACCGAAACCGGTTTCATTTACGGTCTGTTTTTTTTTAACTATCACCCCTAGTTTTCATCTACCAAAACTTAAGAGTTCATATAATTATTTCAAACGCATATATATACCACGTAAATTTGTCATATTTATGTGGTAGAAGTATGAGTTTGAAAGCATACTATTAACTTTAGTAAACAACCTATATGCACTATGGTATATGAGCTTACAAGATTTTCTTCCATTTACCTATGTGGGATAAAAGGTTCAAATGGTTTCATCAAAAACTAGTATCTATTTCACTAATCTAATAGGCTCGTACTCCTATCCTCTACAACAAAAGCATCGTTCCGAGACATTAACAGACTAAAGCAAACTTTACTCCGTATTAAAAAATTGGTGGTTGATTAGATTAACGAAATGTAAAAAAACAACATATCTACAATGCTAAATAAGTATATATTTGGCCGAACCAGCTTATGACATATGTCATCTTTAAAGGCATATTGTGCGACAAAGGTGATGTGGAACACCTTTGAATAAAACATTTAACAACAACACCCACACACATAAAATATAAACTGCTCTCGAACACGTATTTGGTTGATCCACAAACAGTAAATAACATAAAAAAAAACTTATTACTTGTCCTTACACTTAAGTTATGAATCAAAAAGAGAATCTATATGGGTTTAATCTCAACGCCTTGTACCATAAGCCCATTCAAAAGGCGTATGACACGGTTGATTGGAGATTCTTGGGATTTATTCTTAAGCGCTTCAGATTTCATTCCACTATGATGTAAGCGTAATATATGGCAGTGAAACTTCGGCTGTCTGAATCGTTTCCACGATTTTTGCATCAATAGGAATGTTCAATGGCTATTTTATTGGGGTAAAAGGTGGGGCATCTACCAAGGGCGAGTCCTCTCTTCCGCCTTATCTTTCACACGCTTTTTATGGAATCTTGACCCTTATTCTCTCAAAGAAGGGTCCGTATGATCCCCAAAACCATTTAGATAACATAAAGTAGTGGTGAGAGGAGCTCCAAAATAATTAAATGAGTGTTGTGTTTGCAAAAGATGTGGTTTAATATTTACACTCATAGGAACATAGTGGAATCGCTAGTGTTTATTAAGGCATCCCGTTGCATTAGTTTAAGAGATGTTTCAAGGCCTGTTTTGTCCAAGCATTCCAAAGATACCGGACTGTCATTCTTTTTGCAATGTTCATGAATCAAGATCAAGGGGCGGCTATTCTTAATTTCATGCCTTTTGCTGAAGGTGAGCTTCCAGTTAACTACCTTGGGTCCATTGAATTCAACATGCTCGTTAAAATTAAGGATTGCAAAGTCCTTGTGAAATAATGCCCCCGTCAACAGATTGGATTGGAAAAACAAAGTCTTTGTCGTATTACGGGAAGGCTTCAACTTTGTAAGTCAGTCCATTTCATTTCCATTAAAGTTTATTGGCGTCAGTTTTAGTCATTACCCATGGGGGATTGTATAGTGATATCCCAACAATTATTCAGGGTTTTTCTATGTGTGTAATGTGTGAATACCAAGAGTGTGAAAAGCAAAAGTGGGCTGTGGGAAGAATATTTGCCTCCCTAAAAAAGAAGGAGGTCTTGGATTACGCAGCCTAGAGGTATTTAATCTTGCCCTAATGACTACACATATATGGAATCTTGTCTCTATATGGAGTATCGTTGTGGTTCGTTGTGATTAATACATACATAGCTTAGAGGAACGCACCATATGGACATCCAACCTAAATGCTGAATAAGAGTTATGGGATGAGTGCAAACTACTTACATCTTTGAGAACATGTAAAACCATTTTATATGAGTTGTATTGGAATTGTATGAACTGCATCTACTTTGTATGACCACGTTGTGAATAGCGCATTGGCCCCTCTTAGCAAACTTTTGTTCTCCTAGAACATAACGAGGAAGGGTATTCTATACAAACGAGTGTGTGCTGGACTGATTGTAAATGGCGCATAGAAATTGGCCACTTTCATGGATGGCAAAGTCTCCTAAACCTAGAGACTTAGTGCCAACCCCTAACACCTTACAGCTTCAAGTCAAGATCGAGCAGAAAGGTGGCCGTGATATAAATGGTACTTGCACAATTTTAAATACGTTTAAATGATGATGCTTGAGAAGCTCTAAGACCGCGAGGGAATGAAGCCTCATGGTTTTATATTGTGTGGTTTACGCATGTTATTCCTCGCCACGCATTCCAGTTATGGTTTATAATGAGGAGAAGTTTGAAGACGCAAGACAAGCTAAGGCAGTGGGACGTTGATCCAGCAACTGACTTGACCCAGGTATGTTGTTTGTTATTTGGTACTCAAGCTGATTCACATGAACACCTCTTTTTTGAATGCTCGTATTCGTCTAAAGTGTGGAGTTTAATTCGTTGGCTTGTGGGCATAGACGTGGTTCCCCTAGTTCTGGAGAATATAATTGTGTGGTTTCAACCTTTGGCAAATAAGCGAACTGTTCAAAACATTGTGGGCAAGATCCTCATTGCAGCTGCTACGTACTTTATATGGTTGGAACGGAATAACAGGCTGTTTAAACGAACTAGAAGATCTCCGGAAGATTTAAGAGACGCCATTGTTATCACGGTTCGTCTCAAGCTAGTGTCTTTCAGATTCAAGAATAAGGAGAAGGTTCAGAACTTTCTTTAGCTATGGAAGATGCCAACAGCTTTTAGATTTTATGGCAACGTAGTTTAAGTTGTTTTTGCAATGGTTTTTAGGTAATGTCTATTTTCGTTTGTGGCATGTCATAAGTGATTTAGTGGTAGTTCAAGCCTTGGTTTGAGGTTAATGTGGTATCTCTGCCACATTCCATTGTTCTTAAACCTTTTACGTGATTAATTCCATTTACCAGGGAAACCCCTTACCCAAAAAAACCAGGATGCTCTAACTTAAGATTTTCCATAGAGATTGTTTCCAAGTAGTTTTGGTATGAAATTCCCATACTTTTACCTCCATCCAGCCATCACTTCTTTGTTGTGAAATGTTATCTAGTTTATTGGGTTTATTCATTGTTTTGTATGTATTCTCATCAAGCTTTTGTCCAACAACAAGCGTGCGAGGGCATACTAAATAGGCAAACCCAGTATAACCAGTTTTCAGAGGAGCCTTTAATAATAATTGGTCTTGTGGTAATTTGTAGACAAGGTAAACTGCATACGTTGTTTCAGGTGATAATACTTTGGATTCAATTTCTCTCTTAATTCTAAATCTGTTGCCGGCTGTTATTATAAGCACTTTTCCAAATCTGCAGAAACATAAAAACTCATCATATATGTAACAAATTCAAAGTGTTTAAGGTTTGCATGTAGTAGAAGCCAACTAACGTGTTTATGTTTATTCTTAAACACGTGGACTTGCTACATTTTTTGAAACAATGGGAAGGATTTACAAGTTCATTACAGTGGTCAAAATACATGTCGTCACACACCAAAGAAAGGTCCTACGATGCTTTAGATACAACGGGGTACAATATCCAGTGTTTTAAGCTCTATCATTAAGCTTTTCATAGTTGATATATGTTATTGAGTCTATTTGGGTTTATTAAGCTTCAATATTCATGCTTCCTAAGACACTTATAAATAACACAACATGATTTTGAAAGGTTTCCTGTGGTGTCAACGAATCACTAAAGGCAGAGCTAAAGTGGGCATGGAAACATGTTTGTAACCCAGAGAATCAAGGATGTCTAAGGTTTTAATGATTTGGATAAATAGAACACATTAAGCATTTATGAATATTGCGGTGTAATAAAGCGTCTATTTTAACTATTACCACATGTTTTGACCCATTTATGGATATAATGGAGTCACAAAATGAAGTTAAAAGGCACAAGTGTCTGGGAGGTTAAACATGAGAATTCAGATAGTTGGGGATGAAATCTCTTGTTGGAAACAAGAGATAGACATAGATCCACTTTAATGTGGCTTGTATGTAGCCATGTTCAAAGGTTGAAAGATAAAAGTGGCCTTCGGAGTGGCTTACAACGTATCCTCAAGTTACATGCATCTCAGAATCTGTTTTAACCTCTTTGGAAAGATGTAGTTGTATGGAAAAACTCGAAAGATAAAGGAGTCCCATTTGCGGTTAAAGAATTTTCAGAGATAAAAAATGAGTTGGCACATGCTGTATGCAAGGATTATTGACACTATAAAGCTCAAGTTAATGAGTTTAAAGTGATTCCAACTGATGAAGTCCTCCATGTAGTAAAGCGTTGGAATCTGGATATGAAGTCAGTGATGGTTTAAAATGTGACGGTAGTTGTGTAGAATGGATTGCTTATTGTATAGATTTCAATTATTAGTCTACTCAAATATGGATTACCATGGGAGTTATCCTTGTTGCTAACATAAGGTACATAAGCACTACCAAACTTAAATGTAAATATTTCTGCATAAATTTATGATATTTCAGTTGTGTGCAAGAGAAAGATTCATAAATAGATTATACTAATTCATAAAGTGTATGTATTCTTAGGTAGTTGCAAAGCGGTGCACATATATGCATAAGATATAAACTGTCACAGAAAAACTGAAAGAAAAAGAAAGTACCTTGATTCAGGTCAAGACTTCCAAGTTGAGTTCTTATCATCTATTACCAAAGTCGCTCTTGCAGATAGCATTAGACATTTATTCCCATGTTTATCAACAGCGAAAACCTATCAATCCATATAGATATGTAAGTGTAGGGAATATTACATTTAAATTGGGTTCGAAAAAATGACAGTAGTCTTATAATTCGTATAAAGTATACCTTTTGACCATTGTCAATTAAGAACCCTCTTCTGAGAATTGAGTAGAATTCCGTCTTCGTTGTCCACATCAGACTATCTTTTGACAAATTCAGTATTTCTTTATAATTATTCAGAAACTTTTGTTCCCAATAAGTCTCTGATTCGGAATCTGAATCTGGTATGGTTTGGATATTCTTCGCATTGTCATCCTTGGATACTTGATCTTCCACCTATTTTTATAAAGTTATTGGTGTTAAAATGTTGGCGTAATATGCTATTCAATAAGTTAAGGGGCTTATTGTGGTAGTTTCGTATTCTCAGGTTAAGGGGCTTCTTCTGTCATTGTGTTGAAGTGTGGATGGGCTCTTGTTGGGTCATGCTGTTGCTGGGCCTTCTTTGGTGATCAAGCCCACCTCCTCTCTCTAGCCGTTGCATCTTTTGTGTATATTTCCCTAACTCTTCAGAGAGTTAGGGTTATAAAAGCATAGTGTGTATGTGTGTGCCGTTGGGCGAATATACTCTCTTTGTCTTTGTTCATGTAAATCTGGGGAGATTTTGTCGTGTGTTCTTAGGTATGTAAACCCTAATCTATTTTGTTTATCTTGTAACAATTATTATCAAGTTAGATAATAGATCCATACCTGCGTAGCAGTGGTGGATTGATTTTGTTCTTTCTTATGTTCATCTGTTTTTAGATCTAAATTAATATAAGTGTTTTTAGAAGCTTTATATCATGTTTTTCTACATGGTATCGGAGCGGGATACTTAAAATCGAAAAAAAACTTTTTTAGGGTTATAAATTTTGGGGGTTTTTTGGTTTTACACCTTTTTTGGGTTAGATCTACTATTGAGATAACGAGATCTTCTTTTTGTCACCTTTAATTTTTTTAATTTTTTTTTAGGGTTTACACTCTTTTGGGGATTGATCTCTGGTTATTGGTGGTTTGCCCCAATTTTTTCGTTAAAAGAAAAAATTAGGGTTTGGTGTTTGGGATCGTTGAAGACTCTGTTGCTTCCTAGACTAAGCGAATCTAGGAGAAACAGTTCGATTGAGCTTTTTCGCGTGCACTGTAACACCTCTCTCACTCTCTCTTATTATTATTGATTCTTGGATCCTTAATCATTGTCTTGCCCTTGACCTACCACCCTGAGTGGCAAGGAAGCCTGGGAACTTTGTTGACATTGATTAAGTTGTGTTTTAGTTGCTTATATTGTCATTATGTCTGTTCATGATGATTCTGATACTGATGATGTGACTGATCCAGTCACTCTTATTGTAAGCTTGATGTTAGCAATCCTTTGCATTTGCACTCTAATGATTCTGCTGTGTTACTTTGTAATTTTGTTAAGTTCAAATAAGTGAGAATTCACAGGTCTGGGCTAAATGCTATTTGCGTGCTTTTAGAAGGAAAAAAAAAAATTGGCTTATTGATGTTCTTGTAAGAAGTCTATTACAGATGTTGTTTAAGCTAAGCAGGGGATATAGTTAATGCTGTTGTGATGGGGTGATTCTTAACTCTAATATGAGGAATTGTTTCTTGGTCAAATTTCTCAAAAAAGGCTAAAACATGTTTGGAAAGATTTAAAAGCGACCTATCACAAGTTGAGGGTCTGTTATATTCAGTCCTGCACAAAAAAAAAGAAAAGAGGGGGGGGGGGGGGGAGATAAATATATAAAGATAATATTATAAGCCAAGAAGGGTCTAACTTGTCTATTACTATCATAAGGTTGAATGCCTTTATGAGAAAACAATATGATGCTATGATTGATTTGCCTAATTGTTTGTGTACTGCTGCTAGTGATATAAAAAGCATAATCATTTTTGAATAATGCATTTTGATGGTCTTGATGAGTCTTACATGATATTAGATACTATTTTTCTCTAGAGAGACTTTACCAGATGTGAAGTTAGCATATTCAATTTATCTAGGGAGAATCTCACAGGATGCATCTGGTAGTGTGGCTGTCCCTCTCAAAGGGCCAGAAATCTACTTATTCTGTCTATAATCCTGCGAGAAACAATTTTTCAGAGAAAGCACACGCTAATAGCAACAATTTCAAACCTAATTCTAGCAATTTCAGACCTAACAATACCACCACTGGATTTAGGCCTAATAACCCTAACCCTGTTAGAACTCAAATGCCTTCTAAATGCTGAATTTGCTTTTCTGTGAAAATTGTGGGTAAATTGGTCACACATTGATAGATGTTTTAAAATCATTGGATATCCTGCTGATTTTGGGAAGAAAAAGGGGGGTCAAAATGGTAAAGGGAAAAATGTTTGCTTATAATTCTGTTGGTTCCACTTCTGGTTCCACCTCTTCTACTGGTTTTCACTGTGAACAACTTGCTACTTGTCGTCTTCTTATGAAGGAAACACTGGTTCTAAAAAAATTGCGAAGCCATATGCAGTAATTTACTTCACTCTAGTAAGTGTATAATGGATAACTTTGAGAAGTTTTTTTGTTCCAATTCCAACATTGTGTCTAGAATGGGTTATAATGGGAAGATTGTTGATTCTGGAGCAAATCAACACATGACCAATAGTGAAAAAGAATTGATAATGATGACATTTCTCACCTCAATATCAAATTTGCTCAACCAAATGCACGAATGCCATCATATCAAATTGAAACCTTAGGCTTCCTAATGGTCTTGGACTTATTTTTGTGCTTGTGATTCCTGAATACTGTGTTACTTTGGTATTTGTTCATAAACTTGCTAAAGATAACAAAATCTTTGTTGTGTTTGATGAAAATAAGTGTTTTTTGTGAATCAGGATTTGAATCTCAAAAATATGTTGGGGACTGGTAAACAATGTGGTGGTTTATACTATTTAGACACTCAAGCTACTAAGTGTAAAATTGACCATGATGTTTTCACCTGTTCTCTGTCCTTTTATGACTGGCATTGTTATGTTCTAAAAGGATCCTTAAAAATTGACAAAATTGATAAGTGTGTTTTTTGTGAAATCTGTCAAAGGGCTAAACAGACTAGGAAACCTTTTCCTTTGAGTGATCATAAAACTAAATTGCTTGGTGAAATTGTTCATTTAGATTTGTGGGGTCCTTACAAGGTTGTCAGTCATACTGGTCATAGATATTTTCTTACTGTTGTGGATGATTACACAAGGGCTGTCTGGGTATACCTTATCAAGTCCAAAGATGAAGTTTTTGAGTCTATTAACATCTTTTATAACTTAATCAAAAATCAATTTAAAAGGACTGTTAAAATTTTTAGAAGTGACAATGGAACAGAATTTCTAAATCAAACTTTTAACAAGTTTTGTAATGATAAAGGGATTGTTCATCAGACATCTTGTGCTTATACTCCACAACAGAATGGGGTTGTTGAAAGGAAACATAGGCATCTTTTGAATGTTGCTAGATGCCTTATGTTTCAGGGGGGAATTCCCTTAAGGTTTTGGACTGAATGTGTGCTGACTGCTACCTATCTCATTAACAGATTGCCCTCTTCTGTGCTAAATGGAAAATCTCCTTATGATATGATATATAATTCTTGCCCTAAACTCTCTCATATCAGAATGTTTGGTTGTCTTTGCTTTGCTACTGTTCTTAATAATCATGATAAACTCACCAACAGATCTGAAAAATGTGTTATGATGGGTTATTCTAGTTCTCAAAAGGGATACAGGCTCTATAGTCTTGATAGACATCAATTCCTTGTTTCTAGAGATGTTAAGTTTTTTGAATCCATATTTCCTTTTAAGGAGTCTGTGTCAAATGGGAATAAGGATAAGTCTAAGGTGTCTAATGTTTTTCAAGATAATAACCTGTTAAACTTTTTTGATCTTAATGACCCTGAGCTTCCTAATGATGATGAGAGAGTTAAGTCTAGACATAATAGTGACCCTGAGTCACAGAGTGATAGTAGCCACTCTACAAATCTTGGGGACAATGTGAACACTGCTGATTCCCCAATTACTGGGGATATCTCTCATGGCAGTGATGACATTGATGCCAGATTGTATGAGGATGAGGCTGCCACACTTGATGAAAACCCAAATTCTGAAGGAAATGTGGACTCCAATCCTAGTACTCCTTCTCATGGGATTCAAACCCTGAGAGGAAACTTGGAGTCCAATCTTAACACCCCTGCTCAGGGTACTCAAAACTTGAGAAGATCTACAAGATCTTCTGTTTTTCCAAGAAACTACAATGACTTTGTTGTTAACTCTAAAGTGAAATATGGGATTGAGAAATTTGTTGGGTACTCTAAACTTAATGCTGAGAATCTCTGTTTTGTTACTCAATTGAATAAAAACAGTGAACCCAAAACTTTCTTTGAAGCCTCTCAAAGCCCTCAGTGGATTGATGCTATGAATTTAGAGATGTCTGCCTTGCTTGAAAATGACACTTGGGAGCTTGTTGAGTTGCCATTTGGTAGGAAAGCTTTGAACTCTAAATGGGTTTGGAAACTTAAATTCAAATCAAGTGGTGAGATTAAGAGATATAAAGCTAGACTAGTTGCTATGGGCTGTGCCCAAAAAGAAAGAGTTGATTATGAAGAAACATTCTCACCTGTGGTAAAAATGGTGACTGTTAGATGTTTAATCAATTTGGCTGTTAACCAATCTTGGCCTATTTATCAACTAGATATCAATAATGCTTTTCTATATGGTGACTTGGAAGAAACTGTTTACATGAAACCTCCTCAAGGATTCTATC
>BQNB010132042.1:0-18690 GCA_026074375.1 Tanacetum coccineum | reverse complement strand
ATTGAGACCTTTGCTTGAGGTGAGTTCTCGTAGCCCCATTTTTAATGTTTTTCCGTTGGGGGAAAATGATACTCAAATGTGTTTTGAACTATTTTCTGAACTGTGCAAAATGTGGTTTTATTTTTAGGACAATTTGTGTGCTTATGACTGCTATATGAATATATGTAATGTGATTTTACTTGCATGTACTGTGTTTAGCATTGCAAGGGTTGTGATTTTACATGCATGTACTGTGTTTGGCATAGCAAGGGTGGTGATTTTACTTGCATATACTGTGTTTGGCATGGAAAGGGTTATGGTCCTGCCCTAATATAGTGCTCCAGCTGGTAGGCCCTTTAGGTGCGTAAGTGACATATCGGAGTTGCGGCTCCAAGAGCATTGGTATATGCTGGTTTTGGTGACTAGCGGGGATGCTAGGTCATCGCACATGATTAGCGGGGATGCTAAGTCATGGGTTTGTTGCGTATATTCACTGTCATATAGCACTATTGTCCACTATTTAAATGATTGGCACTGCGACTGGGTTTTGAGTCAAACCTACGAGCTCACCAACATTATTGTTGACGTTTTCGAGTATCATTTTCAGGTGAAGTTAATGATCGTTAAGGTTATGGTGCTTGTAGCAGACTTCTATAGAATCCCGTAGGAATCTTGTTTGAGAAGTCTTGCTTATTTGGATGTATGTTATGGATTTGTTTCCTTGAGGATTGTTGATCTAGGATTGATATAGACCCATGTGTGGGCTTATGGTTGTAATAATTGGTGACTATGTAATGTGTTGTTGATTTAGGACATCACTCAAGGTGTATAGAGGTTGATGGTCATTGTGACACTTATTCATTTATGCATCTTAGTATTTCTCTATTATGTATCTTGTGTTATGATTGATCATTATGTTGCATTTCCGTGTTTCCGCCTATGACGGGGTATGACAGAATGGTATCAGAGCTAGGTTATAGAGAACTAGGTGGTTTGGCCTAAACTATAACCTAGGAACCTTCATATAGTTACATTATAGGATCTATGTGTGCGGTGTTCTGCTTATACGTGCTTATGTGGATATAGGGTATAGCATTAGTTAAGTCATTCATTGAAATGTGTGATCCTAATACTAAGTACCACTGGGAAAGAATACGGGTATAAATGCGGTGGCCAACATAATTATAAATGTATCACGACTCACGCATATTTAGTATTATCATCAGCACAAATCGGTGTTGACACCTTAGGACCGTATTAGGCGTAGTATAGTGTGTTAAGTTATCCTATACGTGTTGACCGTCCTGCCTACCTAACGTTTCCCATGTTCTCCCTCGTGTAGATAATGACGCCAACGATGATGACTCGAAGTGTTGGTCGGCCGGCTGCCGCATCACGAGGAGGGGGAACGGGTGGACGAGCTGGTAGAGGTGGTGGTAGGACTAAAGTTCGTTTTGGTGATCAGGATGATGGTAGGATTGATGGTCAAGGTGGGCAAGTAGGTGGTCAGGGTAGTAAGGTGAATGATGATGTTAACGGAGTCCCCGACTTCTCCACTAACATTGCACAGCAGTTGCAGAATTTACTTCCCACTATTGTAGCCCAAGTAGGTGACCAAGGTAGATGTCAAGGAAATGGTAGGAATCAAAACGGAGATGCCGTCAATGTTAACATCCAGGGTGATGTTAGTAGGGGTTGTACCTATAAGGAGTTCTTAGCTTGTAACCCTAAGGAGTATAATGGTAAGGGAGGTGATATAGTGTATACCCGTTGGATTGAGAAGATGGAGTCAGTTCAAGATATGAGTGGGTGTAGGGATAGTCAGAAGGTGAAGTACAATGATGGTTCATTTGTTGGTAAGGCTCTCACGTGGTGGAACTCTCAAATCTACACACGAGGTTGGGAAGTCGTTGTAGGTATGTCTTGGGAAGACTTTAAGACTTTGATTAGGGAGGAATTTTGCCCGAGTAATGAAATGCAAAAAGTTGGAAAAACTAAGTTTATGGAATCTCGCCCATGGTCGGGGGTGGCCTTGCTGCATATATGATAGGTTTCATGAGTTGGTAGGTTAGTTCCTCACTTTAGTACCCCGAAAGGTAAGAGGATTGAGAGGTCATGTGTATTGGCCTTGCTCTAAAAATCCGAGAATGGTTGCAGCAGATGAGCCAAAGTCCATCCAAAAGGCTATGTAGATAGCTGGTACATTAACTAATGAAGACCTTAGAAATGGATACATAAAAAAGAACCCTGAGAAGAGAGGAAATTAAGGGGAACCTAGCAAGGATAGGAATGTACCTAGAGATGAGCAACAAAAAAAGGGAATAGGACTGAAATGCCTTTGCTAACAACCACTAACCTGTCAGGGAGAGAAACAGGGTACGGTAACCCAAGTGTACCACCTGTAACACCCACCATCATGCTTGGGGCGCTATATCGCACGTGTTTCAACTGTTACCACCCTAGGTATTTATGCAAGGATTGTAGAAGAGACGTTCTTAGGATGTAAAACCCCATCAATGCTAGAAACCCAACTACTAGGGCATGTTACGAGTGTGCGGTATTTTAGCAAGTTTTTACCAATCATATAAGCCAGCTTATCGAGGTTGAATCGAGCATAAGGACCTGGAGGGAACCAGTCTAAAACCAAGCTTTAGCTATCATGGGTGTCA
The DNA here is from genome assembly GCA_026074375.1 of Tanacetum coccineum. Classification (NCBI taxonomy): domain Eukaryota; kingdom Viridiplantae; phylum Streptophyta; class Magnoliopsida; order Asterales; family Asteraceae; genus Tanacetum; species Tanacetum coccineum. The sequence goes on along the minus strand of BQNB010132042.1, from coordinate 16,042 downwards.
GGGGCATGTGAACCAAAGGGAATAAAGAAGAGGTAGGGCATTCAGGTTGGGAGCAAAGTTAGGATCGCCAGGTACCCAAACATCTTGACGAGTAAGTGTATCTGAAACGATCACTTATGCCACTTTACCCCCATTTAAACTCTGGTGCCGACCATAGTTTTGTTTCTGATACCTTTATAACTCTGTTAGGCATAGAGCCTAGTGATTTATGTTTCAGTTATGAGATTAAGATAGCTAGCGGCTAACAAGTAGAGATTGATAAAGTTATTAGGGGGTGCAAACTAGAAATAGAAGGTCACGTGTTTGACATTAACTTGATACCCTTTGGAAGTGGGAGCTTTGATGTGATCATAGGAATGGATTGGTTGTCTGACCATAAGGCTGAGATAATTTGTCATGAGAAAGTAGTGAGGATACCACTACTAGATGGAAAGGTGCTTAGAGTATTAGGAGAGAAACCGAAAGAAAAGATGAGGCAGTTAATGAGTGCTAAGGCTAAAGAAAAGAAACAGGAAGAGATCGTAGTAGTAAAAGATTTTCCTGAGGTATTCCTGGATGATCTATCTGGATTGTCGCTGGTTCGAGAAATCGAGTTTCGGATTGAGTTAATCACTAGAGCAATGCCGGTTGCAAAGTCTCCCTATCGTTTGGCACCTTTTGAATTGGAGGAGTTGTCAGGTCAACTCAAGGAAATCCAAGATAAAGGTTTCATTCGACCGAGCTCATCTCCTTGGGGAGCACCTGTATTGTTCGTTAAGAAAAAGGACGGATCCTTTAGGATGTGTATTGATTATAGAGAACTAAACAAGTTGACCATTAAGAACTGTTATCCACTCCCTAGGATAGACGACTTATTTGACCAACTTCAAGGATCACAGTACTTCTCTAAGATAGACCTTAGGTCTGGATACCATCAGCTGAGAGTGCACGAGGATGACATTCCAAAGACTGCGTTTAGAACTCGTTATGGACATTTTGAGTTCATTGTAATGCCCTTTCGTTATGGATCTAATGAACTGAGTATTTAGGCCATATCTAGACAAGTTTGTGATAGTGTTCATTGATGACATCTTGATTTAGTCTAAGGCTCAGGAAGAGCACGAAGTGCACCTAGCGTTAGTCTTAGAATTACTCAAGGATGAGAAATTGTAAGCTAAGTTTTCTAAGTGTGAAATCTGGTTGCAAGAAGTACAGTTTCTTAGGCATGTGATTAATGGTGATGGGATTCATGTAGACCATAGTAAGATTGAAGTTGTTAAAAATTGGAAAGCCCTTAGAACTCCGTCTGAGGTTTGTTCATTCTTAGGATTGGTAGGGTATTACCATAGGTTCATTGAGGACTTTTCTAAGATAGCTAAGCCGCTTACTGTCTTGACTCAGAAAAGTAAGACCTACGATTGGGGTGAGGAGCAGGAGAATGCATTTCAAACTTTGAAGGATAAGTTTGTAATGCACTTGTTCTAGCTCTCCCCGATGGACCGGAATACTTTGTAGTGTATTGTGATACGTTTGTGTTAGGACTAGGTTATGTATTGATGCAGAGAGGTAAGGTGATAGCCTATGCGTCTAGGCAGTTGAAAATTCATGAGAAGAAGTATACCACCCATGATTTGGAATTAGGTGCGGTTGTGTTTGCACTTAAGATTTAGAGACATTATATGTATGGGACAAAGAGGGTCATATATATGGATCATAAGAGTCTCCAGCATATCTTTAGTCAAAAAGAGTTGAATATGCGACATCGTCGCTGGATAGAGTTGTTTAGTAATTATGACTGTGAAATTCCCTACCATCCTAGTAAGGCGAATGTAGTGGCTGATACACTGAGTAGGAAAGAAACAGTAAAACCTAAGAGAGTTAGAGATATGAATATGACCCTCGAGTCGAGTATCAAAGATAGGATACTAGCGGCTCAGGAAGAGGCGTCTAATGAGTCTGCAGGATTGCAGAGAGGAATAGATGAAATGATTAAACTTAGGAGTGATGGAGCTTTGTATGACCTGAATCGAATACAGATTCCTTTGATGGGTGATGTGAGAACCCTGATTTTGGATGAAGCATATAAGTAGAAGTACTCTGTACACCCAGGAGCAGATAAGATGTATTATGACCTTAGAGATATGTATTGGTGGCCGGGTATGAAGAAGGGCATAGCTGAGTATGTTAGTAGGTGTTTGACTTGTTTGAAGGTTAAGGCTGAGCATCAGAGGCCGTCTGGCATGCTGCAGTAACCTAAGATTCCTAAGTGGAAATAGGAAAGGATAGCTATGGATTTTATGACTAAGTTGCCTAGGACTAGTAGTGGGCATGACACAATTTGGGTCATTATGGACCGATTGACTAAGTCAGCTCATTTTCTACCTATGCGTGCGGATTATAAGATGGATAGATTGGCTAGGTTGTACTCTATGATGATTAGAGGCTAGGCAACAGTTGTTTCGATCCTCGATCAATCTTGATCGTGATAGTCATTCACATCGAGGTTTTTTTGACAGTCAATGCAAGAGTGCAATTAGAACCGCCGGTTAGACATGAGTACGACCTTACCCCAACCCCCGTCAAGACTGACGGAGGTCAAAGTGAGCGTAGGAATTCAGACTTTAGAAGAAATTCATATGGGCAATAGCTCCTAGACTTTGGGGGAGTTGGGATGTTCATCTTCTGTTAGCCTTAATTATATTATGTCAAACAAGAATGTTATCGGTCTTATAAAGTCAAATTGGGTCTTGTAAAGTAATAGGCTAGTCGGGTTCAACAGGCTTGGACTGTAATCTAGTATTGTTCGTGTTTCGGGCTCAAAGCCCAAGATATGCCAAGCCCGACCCACGTAGAAAAGCCCATGTGCCAAGTAAATGGACAAGGGTATAAAAGAAACCCTCTCTACAGATGGAGAGGGTGTTGGTTGCATTTCTTTCATTTGTAACTCACCATTTCTCTCTCTAATCTAACTTTATAAGCTCTTTTCTTCTCTCTCTTTGTTTCATTCCTATGCCGGGGCACTCAAAAGACTTATTCTTAGGCAAATTTATAGTTTTTTCGAGTTTTGCTTATTAGTTTATGAAAGGATTATTAGGGAGTACATGTGGTATCCACTCGCCAAGAGGGTGGTTTTTAGAGTGTTCGAATTCGAGTTCATAAGCTCAATAATCGTACTATATTTCATGGCTTATTAAGAAATTTGCTTAATTTTCCGTCTTTCTATTATTTGGTCTTATTTCAAAACCGTGGCTTATTTCAACAAAGCTCATGGGTCTACTTTTTCTCTTTAGCTTATATGTTTGTTAAGCTTATTCGGCTTATTATTCTTCTTTGCTTTTCTTTTTACTCGACGTGGTGTTTTCTTGTGTGATTCGGGAGTGTCACAAGAGTCACGTCCTCTTTTAGTTGATCTTCAAACTAGTTTCTTAGTTTTCTTAAATTTGATTGCTTATTTTCGAACTTATTTTGGCTTATTTTAGGCTTATTTTGCTAAATTTCGAGCTTATTTTCAAGCTTATTTTAGAAGCTTATTTGTGATTGGCTTATCCTTCTTGTGGTCCCAACCAGTTCTAAACAAGAGACCAAGATCCACATTTTTGTGTTCGAAAACACAAGGACAAATTGTTTGTTTAGTAAAGTTGGTCCTCCCTCATAAGACACCGAGCGGAATAAGTACTGTTGATATCCAAGCAACAGGCAGCTTTTAATTTAAGCGAAATATGTTAAAAAAATGTAAAGCGAAATATGTTAATCAGATGAACTAAATATGGTTGAATTGTTTAAGCGAAATATTCAAGTATACTGCCACAGCGAAATATGTAAAAGACCAAGCGAAGATAAGCAGGTAATGTGTCAAGCGAAATATGTTTTGGACTTTTCCAAAAGGAAATATGTTTTTGAATTGTCAAAGCGAAAATAATGCCATTTATGAAGCGAATATATGTACTGAATTTTCAAGCGAAACAAGTAATTGATTATTCATGCAAAACATGCAATCCTAACCAAGCGAAATATGCAATCCTTTAAGCGAAATATGTCAATATCTTACTTTTTACACTGTTTTTCTATTGATTTTGTAAAATCCCGACAAGTAATCTTTTTCCTTCTCGGTTTTAATCATAGAGTTGTAAAATCCCGTGGAAGTTAATTGCATTCTCTCTCACCACAATACAATCAACACTTCATAACACTTAAGATCCGATATCCATTCACAACTTCATCAAAATGTCAAATAACCAATTTGGCCAACTCAAAACATCATTTTTCTTCAAATGACACATTTTGTCTGTTTCATTTTCTAAAGTTCAAGATAAGACACAACTTTCAAGAAGATAAATGCTGAACAGTCTTCGAGCAATTCATTCATAATTCAAGTTTCTCATAGAAACTTTACAAGATTTTGGTAACATGCCTATCTTCAAGAAACATTCCCTCAATTACTTGGATTTAACTAGAAAAATCACCTCACCAAAGTAATCATACTCTCAGACTGAAAGCAGACTATTTGACAAAACTCAGAACAACGTTTGAAAATGCTTTCAGTTCAGAAATCAAAGCGCGTATGCAGAATTATACAAGATATGATGCTCAATATATTTTTACGATGCAAATGATCTTTAACATGGATTCCCCTCGAAATACATTGCTTGAGTCATCTTAAATCAAACAATGAACTCCACAAGTTTGAAACAAAGAAGTAGTAGTGCAAACAAAGACGATCAATTCAATCACATTCCACATTGAATTGTTGATTCATTGAAAGTTGATTTAGTTGTCATACAAAACACTTGTTCTGAGAAAGAAGAAGTAATTCAGATACTGCATCCAGCAAATTAGTAAAGGAATGCAGCTTGAATTCGAAACAAAAAGTATGTGCATGCATATCAAAATATCAGATGTCAAAAGCAAAAGAAAGATGCATGACATATTTTCGATCTCTTCATTCACACCTTCAAGTTCTTTCAAAAGGAGACTCAAAAGGCACTCGCATCGAACATGGATTCAAACAGGAATTCATGTCACTCTTTGGTCAAGATGTTGATACTTTCACAAGTACATATGCCCTCAAACGCAAGATCAGACGCAAAAGCAACTTGACAAAGATAATTTTTAGAAGAAGTTGATCCATGACCAGCCTTTTGGGGTGGTAAACAACAGTATCCCAGAAGTTCATACGATTCAAAGTTTTACATTAGATTATGAACAGTCAAAAGGACAGATCCATACTTTTTTAAATACACTAGATTCGAGGTTAAAGCACTTCATAGATACACTACTCCAACAACCCTTGGTAATGGTTAAAAGTCTTGCAAAGAACACATCATCAAAGACAGTATGAAAGAAGGGTTATAAATGACAGATTCAGACGCAGAGAGAGTAAGATTGATACGGGTAAATGCATTAGAATGCTGATTTAGTGACATAGAAAGCAAATGAGTGACAGACTCAATGAGTGCATAGATGATAGCATAGGTCAGGAATGATAACAGAATGTTGATGATGCAGATATACAGACCACATATTAATTGACGAAGAAGCTAATGGCTGTGAACAATTGACAGCTGAATGCAATATCTATTTGCTATAGGACAACAGCATACTAAATCAACCTGAAATCATTGATAAGGTAGGGTTGACCTGTATCCTAAAAACATGTCAAGTAAAAGTTCTCAATTTTTGAGTCTCATCACCTGATAGACCGACGAACAAATAATCAAAGCAATACACGCGAGTCTGAAAATATTTTAACTCAAAAAGACCGTAACCCAATTCCAAAAGATTTTTCAAGAATGGAAGCACATTGTATTGCTCTCGAACTTAATTATCAAAATAAAGCTTTAAAATTCAGGCAACATGGTTAAATTTTGAATGAAACAATTAATAAAGCCAAGATTGAAAAGGAAACTGATGTACTTGAAACAATGAACATCGAATTAGAACATAGTGTGGCTAAATTACATAAGAAAAATAAGACTTTGAAACAGCATTACAAAGATTTGTATGATTCTATTAAAATTACGAGATCTAAGACTACAGAACAATAGACAACATGCTTTTGCTTGCTAATTAGATGCAAAAATTAAAAAGCTTAGTTTCAGGAAAAGGTTTTTAGCAAATGCTGCTTTAAAAAAAATGAACTTATAGGAAGTTAAAAGGAAATGGTGTAGATACAAGTTTTGTAAAAGAACATCAGTCTAGGGGACAACCCCCGATTTACCTAATCAATAAGATACCAAATCCGTGTTTAGGACAACATGAAAGATGCTATTAAATCTGAAAGGGCTCAAATGTCAAAACAACAGTTTTCCTCCCAAGTTGATAGTGAAAATACGAATTTGTTAAAAACCAGTCACTCAACATCATATTTTCTAAAGAAAAAAGGATCCCGCCTTTGCAAAACCTGATCACTGAATTGCATCTAGCTTACATCTAGGATAGATTCTAAAGAACATGCCAAGATTTTTAGTTCAAATGAAATGGATTCATAAATCACTTAATCTATATGTTCGCTAAGAAAAGATACAAGAATATAGATGAGAACTCAATCAACTAGTGTGACAACCTCTGCTATAATTCAAAACCACTGCTGAAGATGAGCAAACCAAAACCTAGGAGCAACAATAAAACATCTAGAAGTAGCCCTGTAATCTAATGAGTAGTCGCGTTATGATAACGTCTGGCCCAAAGCAGATACACTCTAATAGTTCTAAGTTCTTTCTCAGATTTCGAAATAATTTGTTTTCTTCTTTCTACATGTCATAAGTGTGTCTTTAGTGCAAATCATGATGCTTGTATAACAAAACTCCTGAAGGAAGTGAATTCACATGCAAAGATTCAATCCCATAAGAACGCACACACAGTTAAAACACGAAGAACAATAAGAGAGTCAAACACAGAAACCTGGTAGGAAAATCTTAAAAAGACATACTTATGATCTTTTTCTCCAAATAATGACTTCCGAATTGTATGAGAAAACATCTCCTAGATTGATCTTAGGTGGAAACCCACGGGTAGAATTTTCAAATCTATTGGTCTTAGGTGGATTCCTACAGGAAAGTTATATCGAGCTCTTGCACAAGTACTGTTGACAGTGAACCCCCACGATGGTATCAAATCTAGATATCTACCCTTAATATTCATGAATGCAAAACAAACTCTGGATGTAAGGTGCAGGTACATCTCATAAATGTTCAGAATAATTAAGTCTGATTAAAGTGTAACCGGTACCTTATGTAATATCCAACCAAGGAAACTCCTTAGAGTTATTGGTTTGCAAAAAAAAAAAAGCCTGATCTCAAAACCATTGTCAATGTGGATTCACAAATGATACAGAAAAATGACGTTTGATTACAATAGATCAAGCCTCGAACCTCAATGTCAAACGACGTTTGAACAAAACAGTTCAAGCCTCGCACCACAATGTCAATAAAAGGTCATCAAGTAGCTGAGACAGTAACAACGTCAAATGAGCTGGATTTGCTATTCGGTCCTTTGTTCGACGAATATTTCAATGGAGAAAATCAAGTTGTTTTAAAGTCTTCCGTTGTCACTACTACTGATGCATTCAAAATACAGCGCAACAACAACGCTGATTCAACTTCATCCATTCAACTCTAGCTAGCAACTGTCACAGCTATGGAAACATTGAATTTGTAAAATATTTTATATCATCTTTATTTTTTTTATTTATAAAATTTTTTGAAAAAGAAAATACAAAAATATAAAACCAACAAAAAGAAAATACAAAAAAATAAAATCTAGAAAAACAAAATATAAAATCAAAAAATTTCAAAATTACCTAAAAAGAAACTTCACGCTCATGTCTCTTGAATCGAATAACATTTATAGTACCTAGAAATTGTTTGGAATAACATCGACAAGGGCCGGATGTAAATGAAGTTCGAGCAAGAGTTTCAAATGCTTTCAAAACATGTCATTTCTAAATTTTTCTAATGACTTATGTATATTTCAGTGCATAAACTCGAGTCCCAAAAGTATAGGGAAGTGTACTCTTCATGCGCTTAACTCCTAAAAATAGAATAGAAGTCTTCTATCATGTGTTTTTAAAAACCATTGAACACAATTTTTCAAAAAGACTTCAATGGTCAAAAATTGGTCTACAATATAATATTAGTGGAGTATCTTCTCCATAAAAAGTGGTATTTGTTAAAATTGTGTGTTCAACACTCCCTTCCTTGAATAATTTTCAAAGAATTGTAGTACGTAGAATGTCATTTTCTGCGAATCAATTTCAGATGGGTAGCTTTTTAAAACAAAGCCTTTTAATGTGTCAGATACGTCTCATAAATGTCAATTTTATGTTATTCCCAAAACAAACTTTGTAGAAATAAAAATGTTGGAACTTATAATGGTCAATTTATTAATTATACATATTGTTCTACAAGCATCCTCACTTCGTCATCAACATTTTGGTGGTGGTCATCAATTTTTCATTTCCAAATGTAAAGTTTTAATAAACTATTTGTATCCCACATATACTGGTTGAAGGTGGAGCATCCGGAAATTGAAATTCAATAAGCAATATCAGTATAATTTTTCTCCCCCATGGAACGTTTTCCATGTCCAAATTTTTAATCAATTGGTATTGTCAAATACTAATGTTTTTATTATTTAAAAATAAGAGGATAAAATTGACATTAAAATTGAATAGAAATTGTGATCTTTACGACTCTAAGGTCAACTCTTTACTTTCATGTTCTTAAACAATTTCGAATCTCGGAGCACATGTGTAGGGGGAGTATTTGAAAATAAAAATGTCAAAAAAGGTTTTATGGTTTCGATCTCTACACCCAACAACCTATTAATTTTCCTGATGATTCCTGAAGTCATAAGGTGTTAGGTTTAGCCGTTAAATACAAGCTAAGATGCTAACACTACTCATACTTATAACTTGTAAAACTTTTCACTCCCGACAATTGTTATATCTTTGGTGAATGTGCTTATTTTGAATTTCAACCATAGATCAAACTTTTAAGAAAATTGTAATATATATATATATAAAACTAAATATCAATTAAAAAGAGAGAGTAAGTATTCTGTAAGGCTTTTAAGAGATTACTTTTGACCAAAGTAAAATCAAAAACCTTCTCGGGTCGTTTCCCAACGAGGCGTGAATTGAGAATCGTGATTAAGTTCGTGATCGCGTGATTGAATGATTTTTTTTTATTCTATTTCTACAATTAATATGCAAAAACAAATAAAGGCAAGCAACGATTAAAGGCAATTAAAGATTTAAAACAAAAAAACGTTAACAAAAATTAAAAACGCGACTTTAAAACCTAAATCATCAATTTAACCCTACAAATGCAAATTTAATTTTTAAAAGTCCTAAATGATAAAAGAAAATTAAAAAAAAAGAATTATATTTTTTGACTTTTATTTAATTTATTATGAATTAAAAATGGATTTAATCAAAAAATATTATTAAAAATATTAAACTAATTTATAAAAATCTAGAAAAATTACAGAAAGTAGTTTTAACTATGAGGAATCGAAGAAAAATAAAAGCTAGAAAATTGGCTGAACGAATAAGCTGGTAAAAAGCTAAAAAACGTTAATAAGCAAAACTGGCAAAGAAGGGTTATATATTAAATATTACAAACTATAAATGAAAAAGACCAAAGGGCGAGTGGTAGTGGAGTGTTGTGTTGAGGTGTTGTGTGAAAGGGAGAGGTCACAGGTTCGACCCCTGTGGCCTCTCTTTTTTATAAAACAATTTTTTTGGTTTTCTTTTTTTTTAAAAGTTATAAAATAAGCAAAAATAGAAAACTTTAAAAAAGAAACTTTTTATAAAACTTGAAAACAAGCTGGAAATAAGCTAACTTAAACTGACAGTTTGCAAAATTTTAACTAAATGAGATTATGCTAACTGTGAGGCTTTTTTAAGACTCAATAAGCAAATATTTAACAAATAAGCTAAACTCAGATAAACACATAAACCTAATAAGCTATTCTAATTAAAAATAAGCAACCAAAGTGAACTAGAAAGCATTAAAAAGCACTAAGACAGCTAAAAATCAAAATAAGCTAAAAACACTTAACACTTAAATGAATTTGCTTTAAAGCTTGAATAAGCTCAAACCTAAGTCAAGTAAGCTACCAGGACTATTAACCTAACCTAATAAGCAATCCTAAACACTAATTAAGCAAATCCAATAAGCAATAAGCTTAGAAATCAAAATTAGCTTTATGGCCAAAACTGTTAACCAAACAGCCTAAGGGGGTACTTTCAAGCTTATTTTTAATCCACTTAAGCTATCTTTATGGCTTAAAGACCAAAAGGACAGATTAAGCTTATCCTATAAGCTACAAGATTCAGCCAAGAAAAAGCAGTTTGAAACTTAGATAAGCTATGAAAAAGCCAAATGAAAAAGGACTGTTTAACTCAGTATATGCTGAGTGATTTTTCAAGTTTTTGTAAAAACTAAAAGACAAAGTGCAGCCCTAAATTAAGCTATGAAAAAGACTTAAAAAACAAAATAAACTCAAACATATTGACTTTACACTACAAACTACTTATGCTATCAATTTTAGAACTTAAAACAGATTCTATCCTACCTAAATTTATGATTAAAAAAGGACTTTTTAAATTCTAAAACTGAAACAAAACCTTGACAGATTTATAATAAAAACTTAAACCACAATGGCACACTTAACCACTTCTATTATAATGCATTTAGAACAAAAAACAAACATGAAAACACACTAAATATCACCTAATCAAAATCTTAAATAAATAAGCTGTTAAAGAAACTAAAAACACCACAGATGTAAACCATGGTTACAACAAACTTTAAACTTGAATTTTAGACTTTAAAATCTTATTAAAACTAACTTAAGGACTGATTTAAGGTTTGATAAAGTTGATTTAAATGACAAAAGATACTAGGCGGTACTAACAGATACTAGGCGGTACTAACATATCTTGGTCACCAATTCTAGCAATCACAACCATTGATGTTGTCCCATGTCCCTTCCACCAATCAGAAATCAAGGGATTGCCAGCGTGGATGTTGGCAGTTAGTGAGGGTGGGGTAAGTGAGAGTGATGGGTTTGTTTGATGGAGCAGGGGTCGAGGAAATGGATGGATGAATAGTCGTTATGGCGGGTAAAATGTTTATATGTCTTGGGGGTAACGGGGGTTAATGGAAAAGGGTAACAGGGTTAGGTCTAGGACTACGGGTGTAATTGTTTAAGGACTAACAGTGTAATAACCAAGGACTAACGATGTAAAGGTATAAGGACTATCAGTGTTAGTCCTTAAGGACTAACGGTGAAAAGGGGTAAAGGGTGTTATGGTTAAGGGTTAATGGACTTTTTTTTGGCTTACTTAAGTTGTGGTTGTTGTTTTTGGTCTGATCTGGACTTGACCATTTTAACTTTTAAACTTATACTAGATAAGGCTTATGGGCTGACCCCGACCCATTAAATGGTTGCGGGTTTTGGGTCCATTAAGATGCACATGTTTTTAGCTTTGACTTTTTTACTTTGACTTTTCACGCTCTTTCCATTCCCATGCTCGGTTTTGGCTTCGTTTTTGTCCTTTAGTGAATATTCGTTTCCTGCACAGTATACAAAGCAAAACAAGCATATATTTGGCATTTTATGTCCGTTTTTGGTCATTTAGGCTCGTTTTAATAGGTTAAAGGTATGTGTAATTAAGCACATACCATAAATATACTAATATTAGTCCTTCGACTATTTGACGTTTGTCAATTTTATTAAAATATGTACCGTGTTAACGGTGGTGATTTTATGAGAATTGAGGTAATTGATGGTTTATGATGTATAATAATCCTTTTTAGAGGGTATTATTATGTTGATTATGTTCCGGGTGGTTGTCTTGTGAATTTTTTAGAAATGCCAAAAACGAGTCCCGACACGTCCGTTAATGTCCAAATGAGTTTTTGGGAGGTCTAATATGGAATTATGTCAAGTAAATACTCTAAGTTATTGGAAAAGTATTTTTAAGTTGAATAAAAATGCTAAGTAACTTCGAGAAATATTTTACGATCATGGTTTTTGAGATTTAAGTGAACCCAACACAAAAACGAAGACACCCGAGCCCTAGGATTCTTAACCGGCTATAGAACAAGAGAGGGAACAATATGGCTAATTTTTAGCTAAGATGTCCCAAGGATAGTACATATGGTTTTGTTTCCATCCAAAACATACATTATTCATTCTAGCTTTCAAATTAAGCACACACTCTTTCTCTCTTTTTCCCCTCTTGCGTCCGACCTACAACACACACACTAATATTTTTCAAACAATGATAAAAAAACATGAGAGTTTGGGTACTTTCAGGTTGATTCTAGTGCACGGGTTAGCATTTAAACAACGTTTGGGTTGTCATATTTCTTGTCCTTTTGGGTTGTTAGTGATGCATAAATGTTAGTTGTAGACCCGTTTGTTAAAAATCGAAAGCCAAAAGTTTATAAATGGTTATATAGGGTTCGGTTTTGGGTTTGAATGGAATGGAAAAGATATAAGGTTTTGTTAGTTTTGATATTATGGTCGTGATGGTTGAAAAACATATATTTGCTATGTAGCTTATTTTGTATATGGCTTATTTTGGCTTATTTATGTGCTCGAATGGGCTTATTTTGGGCTTATAAGCTCACGAAAAATTTAAGGCTTGCAAGGAAAGTGTTTTTTGTTATTTACCTAGTATGTCGTATTTTTGTGGACTATTATTATAGCTTACGGTGATAACCAAATACGATACGTAGCTTATTAGCTTATTATAAGCTTAATATATATAGTTTTTGAGCTTATGGGATCACGGCCCAATAAGCATCAATAAGTCATGGCTTATTTTGGTCCGGACTAATTTCTTACTTATTGATTTAAGCTATGTATACTAATGGGCCTTGGTTTTGGGCTTAGAACATGTTTTGGATATGTAAAATCCTAAATGGATCCTTATTGTGCCTTAAAGCCCAGTAAGAGTTAACTAGTCGTTTTGGGAGTTGTGATAAACTTTTGGGAAGTGAAAAATACCTGTGAAGTTACATTCAAGGTCGTTTTGAGAAAGTATTTGGTAAACGTCGTAAAATGTGATTTTTGAAATTTGGTCGGAAAGTGTCGAAATGTTAGAAATTGTTTGAAAACAAGGTTTAAAAACCTTGGAAAACGTCATATAAACGTACGGGTCATGCCGAAATTTCATAAAAAATCTATACTTCGAATTTTTACTTAAAACATGATTTTTTTGATTTAATAATAATATATTATTATTTTATTATTTTAATAAGTCGACTAAAAGACAAAAAATATAATTTTTCTCAAAACTTTTCTAAAATGTTTAGCGAATATAAACGTTCCATTTCGTATAGTAGAAATGATATTTTTATGGTAACTAAGTGTACCGAATGGACTTATCGAAATATATTTATAATTGTTTATTATAAATATTTACTTATATTACTTATCTATTTTTCTAAATAGTATAAGTATGTTGTACTAAGATATGGTTTGATATAGTATTTTTTTTCAAAGTTAAGTCGTCAACCATCACACCACTAAAACGCTTAAGATAACCGTACAACAAGCATCTGACCTCTATGCATCATACATGAAAACTGTTTGGAAATGAATGATTAAATTGGGACATTAACTGGACTAGGTCGTGTACGGACGTCGTTGCATTTCCTTATGTGATTGCGATTTGGTTGCTAAAGACTTGCTTGAGGAGAGTTCTCGTAGCCCCACTTTTTAAATCTTTTCCGTTGGGGGAAAATGATACACAAATCTGTTTTGAATTTTTTTCTTAATTGTGTGAAACGTGTTTTGTTTTTGGGACAATTTATGTGCTTATGACTGCTATGTGAATATATGTAATGTGATTTTACTTGCATGTACTGTGTTTGGCATGGCAAGGGGTTTGATTTTACTTGCATGCATTGCGATGCATGGCAAGGGTGATTGGCAATGATTTGCCATGTCTTGTGTGGTCGTGCCCTAATATAGTGCTCCAGCTGGTAGGCCCTTTAGGTGCGTAAGTGACATATCGAAGTTGTGACTCCAAGAGCATTGGTATATGCTGGTTTTGGTGACTAGCGGGGATGCTAGGTAATCGCACATGATTAGCGGGGATGCTATGTCATAGATTTGTTTGCATATATTCACTGTTATATAACACTATTGTCTACTGTTTATATGATTGGCACATCAACTGGGTTTAAGGTCAAACCTACGAGCTCACCAACATTATTGTTAACGTTTTCGAGTATCATTTTCAGGTGTGTCAAATCAAAGGTATATGATTGGTATTGGAAGAGAAAAGATGTAACCCAAGAGGACTGTGTAGAGATGGACGCGGTTTTGACTTATGTTAAGATTTTAACCTGTAAAGTTCTATAAAAATTCAGTTTTATGAATGTAAGTTATAAAGTGTATGATCTTATATCTTGTGCGATGAATGGTATCGTCGCATCCCGTGTTTCCGCCGTTGACGGGGTGTGCCAGAATCGAAAGGACCGATTCCACATAATCGGTTTCCGGTTCGGTACAATTTGGTTTTGATCGGTTATGTTCAGTCTCGACCCGATGGTCATTAGTGTATGGTTGGCATTGAGAAAATTATGATTATTTTTTGAAAAAAATAAGCCAATTAAAATATAAACTTTATTTGACTGACAAAAATTGTTAGAGAATCCTCCTAATCTCTTAAAATCAAATGATACTTTATGTAGTTTATAAAAATAATCTATTTTTTCTAGCTTTCGCTCCATCTCTATCTACCGTTACATCTGCAGTTCAGCAAAAGCTATTTGCGCCAAAGTATGTGTCAACTTTAATATTAATGTCAACTTTAATATTATTTGCTCATATGTGAGACCGTCTCTAAATTTCTCAAATTTTTGAGGGTCATGGACAAAATTATATAATGAGACATTTCTAGAATGTTATATATAAAATGTCATTGTTTATAAGAGATAATGCAAATTAGTAGTCTGAACGTTTAACATATTGTTAAAAGGGCAAATTTTGGGGCCTCTAAAATTTTTGAACTCTGTGCGATCACCCTCCCCGCACACCCTAAAAGACGGCCTGATGTGAATGTCATCCACGAGAACGACTAAACTTCATGGTAGGGTGTTTTAATAGATGATAAGTAGATGGCCATTTGAAAGTTTCACAATAGCATTAAACCACTCACGACACGGAGTGGGAAAGATTAGAGAGCTAATAACGTAGATCATATTTAGATGGGTTTTGCTAACATGTGCCCATTGGGTACATGTTTAGCTCTTTATATATGGAAGATTTAAGGATATTAATATCAAATTTCTATGTAATCAAGGTAATTTACGAGTTTAATTAATGCTCATTAAATGCAATTTTTGATTTAAAAGAAAAGTTTATCTTCGTTAAATGCACTTTAAGGTGTACCCACTGGGCACATATTAGCAAAACCCATCTATATTTTCAAGGATTTTATCTTTTTCAACTTTGATTTTTTAATATTTTTGTTTGTTTTATATAATACGATGCAAAATATATGAATGGATTGGTTTTTAAATATATTTTCATTGATATAATTTTCATCAAGTATTATATAACACAAACAAAAACGTTAAATATCAAAGTTAAAAAAGGAAATCAAAAAGTCAAAAGATGACAAATAAAATGGACGGAGGTAGTAGTAAATAACAAACTTACATACTTCATTCTCCTTAGTTCATACTCTCTCACACAGTTGTTTAGTAGAGTTAGTGATGTTGTTTAATGATTCTAATACTTCTTTTAGTACCGTGGTTCGTAATTCAACTCGTAAATTACCTTGATTACATAGAAATTTGATATTAATATCTTTAAATCTTTCATATATAAAGAGCTAAACATATACCCAGTGGGCACATGTTAGCAAAACCCATTGATGAATAATACTAGCTAGTGTTTAACAAGAGAGATGTTGTCCTTATCAGAGAGCAAATATAGTAATCATGATTCACATGAGGAGTTTTTAGAGAAGAGAATGCATTGCAAAACAATCCAAATTTAGAAGTCCAAAGAATCAAACTTGCAGGGGTCTCCA
>BQNB010132041.1:0-18690 GCA_026074375.1 Tanacetum coccineum | reverse complement strand
CGTAGGCACCAAGATAGGAATGCATATGTTTTTCTTATATTCTATACAGGATCGTGTGAAAGAAATATCGACGAAGTTGGTGGAATGCATATTTTTTAGAATTCTATGTATGTGTTATTCGTGCTAGGATTCAGACGCTTTTTCAGCACACAATCTTGCTCATAAACGCAACTTGGAGAATCTACCGAGCAAATATCAAGGGAGTTTCTCATTCTAATTCTTTTTAAATCCCGTATTTAATGTTTTATACATACAACGAGTACATTGTATAATTCAAGTGGAGGGATGGAATTAGAATGTTTACTTGTCCTATTTTTCACACTAAAATGCTTAAATTTAAAAAAAATTCAAGATACTTTTGTGAAATTACATGTTACATAACCGGCACACAATAATCCTTGTTAGATATTGTGTGGATTTAGCCTTTCCGTTTCCAAATGTTTACCCAAATTCCACAAAAATATGAGTGTGCCGGTGATGTTGTAGACTTTAGAACTTGGCTTGGTATATCTATTCGAGACCACAATAATGAGTATTATGGATTTAATTAGAGTAACTTGTTTAAATTGGTAAATATTAGGATTACAACCAAATCGCCTTTACATGTTGTTTATTAACTAACTACACCGGTTAGTTAACCTCCCGTTAAACCCTTCCACTCTTATCTTTAGAGTGATGATCCGCTAGAACAATCCGTAGAGCCAATCCTTTAGGAATTTACACCAACTATTTGTTTCGTTACACCATTACACCTTAACCTACCTTGTTAGATTAAGTTTTAATTTACAGTTGCTAGTTGCTTAAAGTGTAAAGTTTAT
The DNA here is from genome assembly GCA_026074375.1 of Tanacetum coccineum. Classification (NCBI taxonomy): domain Eukaryota; kingdom Viridiplantae; phylum Streptophyta; class Magnoliopsida; order Asterales; family Asteraceae; genus Tanacetum; species Tanacetum coccineum. The sequence goes on along the minus strand of BQNB010132041.1, from coordinate 17,872 downwards.
ATTTCCCGAGTCTTGTGTCATTTTCTATCTTTGGTGCGGTTGGAAATTTGCACATTGCAAATGGGAATGTATATTAGTAGTCAAAGCTCATGTGATTTTACTACATTCACAAATATTGGTGAATCCGAAGAATGAAGAAATTACCGAAGGAATTATCTGGAATTATTATGATCGTGAAGATGGTGAAACTACACCGAGATTTGAAGTTTATTTGTTCAAAAAAAATCAAAAAAATAAGAAAAATACAAAAAGAGAGAAAGAAAGTTGAAGATAATCGTTTCGCAAAGAGCATTACCGAAGGAATTACACAAAGGATCGATTATTCGTTGATACGTTAAAGAAAATCAACGATGTAGAGTATTGTACAAAGTGGATGATATTGCCACTTACCTTGTAGAGTATGTAAAGTTTTGGGATGATTGGGAAGTTGACCGTTACGGGAATGCCAACTTAGGTTGTTGTCTTTGATCTATGATCAAGACGTTGTAAATAGTCTTGTCTTTGTCATATAACGGTCGGGAAAATAAGTGTCTAGCAACTTGTATCTTAAGTCTTAATCTATTTGCTTCTTGATTTTTATTTAACACCGATTTACTTCCTTCTCACCTAATGATTAGCCATTGGTTTTACTCGAACGTGGATGTGTTCGATCGTGTGTGTCTATCCCATGGATTCGGGTGTGTATGCATGTCTCAGCTGCCTCGTTGGTTTACGATTTTTCGTGAAAGTTAGAAGGTTCCTACCCTAAATTACTCTACTAGTCCTAATCTTTAACTTTTTCGAGGTGGGAATGAGCAGTCACATGTGTCTATCCCGTGGATTCGGGTGTGTATGTGTGGTCTTTGTCGCCCTCCTGGAACATTGGTATCGATGAAAGATTAGTTAGAGTAATCAACCGTAAGCCTTTCCATAAAATAAAACCCATATTTACCTTTATAAACTTGTTACTCCTTGCCTTTAGTGGTGGAGATGTGTATCCTTGCCAAGCTTATGATAGAATACTCGTCACGACCGAGCAATTGAGCGAATTAGTTACATGTTACCACATAGATTAGTTGAGTGATTTCATCTTCCTATTTCGTGAGGTGTTTGGTTGTGTACTTGTAATAGATCGATATAAATGCCTTTAAAGGAAAATATCCTAGGGATACAGTTTTTTGACAACTTCTAAAGCACTGAGCAAGTAGGATTCAAGTGGGGGGATATTTGATGACATCAAATAACGTCTATTTTATAGCATCATTTATCCTACGATATTAACCCATTTTGTATAGTTATTGCAAACAATTGTTACTTAATCGATTATATTTGAGAATTGCAGTAATTATGGAGTAATTGGTGAAAGATAGCAAAAAGCGCGCATTCTGGAGCTTAAATGAAGATATTTTGAAGATTACTGTTCTGAAGACCAATACGCCGTATCCATCAAGAAGATACAGCGTATCCGTGCCTGTTTTCACCAAAGACCACAAAAGGAATGAAGTTCAATACGCCGTATCCAGAGAGAATCAATACGCCGTATTCAAGATATGGATATAATATAATATTCTAAAAGATATCAAACGTGGTCCCTACTCTAAGAAATCCCCAATACGTCGTATCCAATCCCTTAGATACGTCGTATTCAACCGACTTCCAGACCTTATAAATAGAAAACTCAAAAATGAGTTTTAAGTGTGCTAAATCATATTCTCGATACCTAAACTACAAAAGTCAATTTTCAGAGGAGAAAAAGAGCAGAATATAATCTTTTTAGGTAAGACCAGGTCGTCCACAAGGATTAGAGTAGTGTTTAAATAATCAGAAAGAAAATAGACTTTAACAATTTTGAAAATAACTTTAGTTTTACCAATGATGAAAAGTATGACTACTCGGATAGTTGAAAATAATTTATAAGTGTTGGAAACGATTTGACCATGAAGATGGAAGATTAATTTATAAAGGCGATTTCTCGTCAAAAAACGTTTTCACAAATCAACCTGGTTAACTTAAGACTTATATTTAGTTAACTAGACCAAATGTGTCACTCAAATAATCCTGTTACTATTATATCAAAGCTTATTTTGTTTATGAATTTACGAAAGTGGATTTCTCAGCACAGACGTTAAAGACCATAGACAAATCTTTAAAATCACATGGATCATAACGGGCCTTTCGACCTACACCGATATGATTATATAATCTAAGTCGATAAGCAAAAGTAGATAAGATAAGATATAACTGGTTTGCAACATAAGCTTAAGATTAAAGCGATCAAGATCATACCAAACACTTATTCATTATCGTAACTTCACCGAGTAGTCATGAAAGATTTAGCCTCTCATGGCTATTGGGTTTCATAAACAAAAGTACTTTTAATTAAATTTCCCATTTTATTTAACATATCGCCTAAGAAAACTTCTTTGTTCTTGATCGTTAGATCTTTTTCTTCAAAGGTAAAGGTGTTTCTGGGTATTTTTGTGAAAGAAGGGAAGTGTGTGTAAGGAATGATTGTAAGGAATGAATTGGATGAGCACTTTAAGGATGAAAATCCATCCTCAATTTATAGGCAAGTTTGGGTGAAAAGTGCGGCGCACTTAGGAAAAAGTGCGGCGAACTTTGGTTGGTGTAAATGGCTGATTAACATTTATTGGCTTTTATAGGAAAGTGCGGCGCACTTACAAATAAGTTGCAGGCGGTTTTGAAGGAGTTAATGCAGTAATTTAATGGACTTTTATTCTTCAAAATTTGGGAAAATGTGCGCCGCGCACTAATGTTGTTAAGTGCGGGTGTTTTGGGCTTCTGAGGAATAAGTGCGAGCGGACTTCTTGTAATTTCTTGCTAGAAATCTTTTTCTTTTCCTTGTATTGCTCCCATTGTGTAATAGATTCTTGAGCTTGGATCTCTAGAGTCTTCAAGTGAACCTATAAGCAATTCAAGCTAATTAAGTATCAAAAGTTCATAAGAAATGATGAAATATACATAAATAACGCCATAGAAACATGTATAAATTAGGCGTTATCAAATCCCTCACACTTTGTTGCGTATTGCTTGCCTCAATCAATGGAATCGAAAATAAATCATTTGTCGTGACGTGGAGAAAAATTGGGTTTTAAATGAGTTTTGCCATATTAGATAGCTTTTCAGGATAGACATATAACATAGCAACTCACATAGGCGATAGTGTTTGATTTTTAAAAATGCACTCAGCCACTAAGATAGGGTTTAAATTATGATTTTGATAAAGAACACTCAATTTGCACAGCGACTATATCTACACCCCCAGCTACCATATTTGTATCTTAACACCTATAAACCTGACGAATGGGCGGAACTTAGAACTTGAGGGATCAATCTTCATGCGCCAAACATAAGCTTTATTTCTTTTGAAACTAACTATAAACACACAACAATATATAACCTTTTTTTGCATGATAGCTAAGGCTTGGCACAAGACTTCTTCAATCAAATTTTAGATATTTCAGCAACATAGCATTAACAAGAGTGCTTTGCAAGAACAAGGACTTGAGGATTGTATTCATGTATTAGGCTATCGTTCTAGTAAATGTTGATTAAGCCCAGTTCTAGGAGGCTTATAAATTACGGCTCTTCAAATTATTATCAACCAATAGCAATGTTCCAGAAAAGGTGACAAAGACCATACGTACACATCCGTAACGACGGAATAGACATATATGACTGCATTCAAACCTTAACTCGAACAAGCTAAAGGTATTAATTATCTTAGGTACCAAAGGTGGATACCCGAATATTTTTAAGGCTTAGATTTCTCACAATTTAGTGGACTGGGTGTGCTAGCTATAATGTCAATTTGGTTGGACTTGCCTTACTAAGAGCATTTTTTTACTTTTGAAAGCATATAATTAAGAATTTTTTTCATAAAATATCAGTTTGCAAAGTCTGCGAACCAAGGTTCGTTAATGGTGTTGATTTCCATAAGAGTTTCTCCAGGAAAGTTATCATCGACTTCACTGTCATTGCTTGTTTCATCATTTTCGATTCGAGACAAGTGGTCTGCTGCAACATTTTATGTTCCTTTTCTGTCTTTGATTTCTATGTCGAATTCTTGTAAAGCAAAATCCATCGAATAAGGCGTGGTTTAGCGTCTTGTTTCTTGAATAAGTGCCTTAGAGCTGAATGATCAGTGTGAACAATAGTTTTTGAGAGAATGAGATAGGATCTGAATTCGTCAAATGCAAAAACTACAGCCATTAGTTCTTTTTTAGTTACGGTGTATTTTTGTTGAGCTGGATTAAGAGTTTTACTTGCGAAGTAGATTGGGTGAAAGTTTTTACCACATTTTTGACCTAAGACGGCTCCAACTACGAAATCACTGGCATCACACATAAGTTCAAATGAAAGATTCTAATTTGGGCTTACGATCACAGGAGCACATGCGAGTTTCTCCTTCAGTAATTCGAATGCTTTTTTACATTCATCATCGAATTCAAATGTAGTATCTTTTTCAAGCAGCTTGGTAAGAGGACGGGCGATTTTCGAGAAATCTTTAATGAAACATCGGCAAAAACCGGCATGTTCGAGAAAGCTTCTAATACCTTTAATATCTGTTGGGGGTGGAAGTTTTGAGATTACGTCGATTTTTGTTTTGTCGACTTCAAGTCCTGCACTAGACACCTTGATCCAAGCACAATTCCTTCTTTGACCATGAAGTGACATTTTTCCCAATTTAGGACAAGATGAGCATCTTTACAATGTTTGAGCATTTTATTGAGGTTGTTTAGGCATGTGTCGAAAGAGTTTCCGAAGACTGAAAAATCATCCATGAATACTTTGACTGATTCTTTGAATATATCGTGAAAGATTGCCAACATGCACCTTTGAAATGTGGCAGGAGCATTACATAGACCAAAAGGCATTCGTCTATAAGCGTATGTGCCGAAAGGACATGTGAATGTTGTTTTCTCTTGATCATTAGGATCGATAAGAATTTGAAAATATCCAGAAAAACCATCAAGGAAACAGAAATATTTATTCCCTGTGAGTCTTTCCAACATTTAATCCATAAAAGGCAAAGGGAAGTGATCTTTTGTGGTTGCTTTGTTGAGTTTACGATAATTGATGCATACTCGCCAACCCGTTAGAACAAGTTCATCGTTTTCGTTGGTGACAACTGTAATACCACCTTTCTTTGGTACACAGTGAATAGGACTAACCCAAGGACTATCGGCAATTGGATAAATAATACCATTATCTAAGAGTTTCACGATTTCTTTCTTAACAACTTCCTGCATGTTTGGATTCAACCTTCTTTGTTTTTGGACAATGGGTTTCTTCTCATCCAGAAGTTGTATCTTGTGTTTGCAGAATGATGGGCAAATACCAGGAATGTCAGTTGTTTTCTAAGAAAAGGCTTGCTTGTGATTTTTAAGGACGGATACAAGTTTGTTTTTCTTTTCTTTGGTAGGATGAGATCATATGATAACAAGAAGAAAAAAAGGTTCTTCCAGGAATACATATTCCAGATTATCGAGAAGAGGTTTAAGTTCAAGATCCGTAAGAGGTTCTTTAAGAGATGTCTTGATTTTATAGTCCATATTGATGGTGATTTTCTTGAATGGTGGTTCTTCGGTGTTTGATTCAGAGTCAGAGTTTTCATCAGCAGTCATTACCATGAATTCATCGAATTCAACAAAGATTTCTTCTTCGAGAAGGGTTCCTTCGATGGAATGGAGGATTTTACTGCCTTCTTCTAGAAGAGCATCAAAATTTTCTTCTAAGATTTCATCAATAACATCGATACTGAAACAGGTATCATCATTCGAATAAGAGTGTTTCATCGCAGAATCGATATTGAAGATCATTCGTTCAGTTCCAACTCCAAGAGTGAGTTGTTTCTGTTTAACTCGAATAACTGCATTAGTAGTGTGAAGAAATGGTCATCCCAGGATGAGGGGAACTTTACTGTCTTCTTCCATTTCGAGAATAACAAAATTAGCTAGAAAGGTGAATTTACCATCTTCAACGAGCATATTTTTAGCTATTCCAACAGGGTATTGGAATGATTTATCGGCTAATCTTACGCTCATTTTGGTAGGTTTAAGAGTTTTGAGAGATAGTCTGGCATATAATGAATATGGAATAAGACTAGGATCTTCAAGTTTAGGTGGAACTTTGTTTTGGATCATTGCTGAACTTTCATCGCTTAAAAAAGCGGCAGAAATTTATTCTATTATGTGTTTGTTGCTTATTAGTTCCTTGAGAAATTTTCCATAGTTAGGCATTCTGGCTAAGACGTCGATAAGAGGTACATTGATTCGAACGGCGTGGATCATGTCAACAAATTACCGTATTGGGCTTCCATTTTCTCTTTTCTAAGACGTTGAGGATATGGGATTTTTAGTTTGTAAGGTTTGGGTAACGAAGTTTCTTTAACTGGTTTTAGATTTTGAGTCTTTGGTTGTGGTGTAGGTTCATCTTCTTCATCATCGCTATCGAAGTTGATAGGTGTTTCAGAATTGTTTTGTTGATCATTTGGGTTAACTGGTGGTTTATAGGATTTACCAGTTCAAAAGATTTTTATAAAGATTATAATTATAAGATATTTTTTTTTAATTCAATGACTTTCTTAACATTAATCAATTGAATAATATAAAAACATATTAGTTGGTTTTCTTACAAGTAAAGTCGGTATATTGAATATACAGAATCATATCTCTTTTTTTCATTTATCGCTCTCTGCTAGGATTGACACACACAACTCATGATGACAATGAAAAATGGAGTATACAACACATACATTATGCGTTTAATATTTGTGTGGACGTTTTGATTCTTTCGTTTGTTGTTTTTCTATCGGTACAAAATTCTATCCCCAATCTTTTAGGATTCTTATGGACATTTTGATCCGCATTAACTATTTCTCAATATGTTGAATCTTTAATGTTTTCCTAGCCTTTATTCTATATTCATTTGCTACCCTATTCAATAGCGTAGTTCGTAACCCTTGAGGATTCGTTTGATATATCTCTCTCTATACGAATCAAGATGGCACTCATACATGTGGAGCGATGCTCTAACACTAGTGATTAGTGTCTCCTACAGAATAAGGACAGTTCAATTTCATGTGCTATAGACTATTAGAGTGAACTAGTCTGACCACTACAAGAATCTCTCAGGATCGATGACTTATTTGACCAGTTCAAGGTTCACGTTATTTCTCTAGGGATAGATCTTCGGAATCTGGTTTTTCATCATTGAGAAAAAGAGTGCATGAAAGAAGATATTCCAAGAGCGTTCTATGTCTTATTCAGGACCAGCGGCTATAACAATCTACATAGCAGTTCAATAGGTTAAACCTTTTGGATTAACCATTACACCAACGGTTTTCATAGACTTAAAGAACCGGGTGTGCAAGCCGTATTTAGACAAGTTTTTCATTTTGTTTATCTATGATATCTTGATCTACTCGAAATCTAAAGGAGGAACTCGAGGGTTTACTTGAAGTTGGTGTTGGAAGCCGTTGAAGATGGAAAAGTTGTTGCCCAGTTTTCCCAAGTATGAATTCTGGCACATGCGAAGTGTCTCTTGTCTCAAGAGGCTAACAGAGTATATACAACTAACTCGACATTAGCGAGTTAGCTGTCGAGGGGCTTACATGCCATCACGAATAGAAAGCTATAGAAGCAAATTAGAATAAAGTGACTCTAAGTATTGCGCACATCGCGAAGACATCTCAGCATTACTCTGGAATAATTAGTCCTTGTACTTAGAGACATCAGATTCTCTCTAATCGACTACATTTGCTAGGTATGCATCGTGTTCACAATTAGAGAAGTTCTTCTAAGAGGAGGCTACAACTATTACTGGAAAATTGGTCAAATCATAACGCACACATTGGTGCTACAATCTTCAGCTACTTCTGCCTACAACGGCTTATCGCTCTACGAACAACAGAAGAATGAAGCATAATAGATACGTGATACGGCCCACTATAGAGGATCACAACCTACTTTCTTGAGCGATATCATCGAGTCTTCTTTCAGACTTGAAGTGGAAATTTATGGCGATGCACCAATATTGTCATTGCAGAGCTCCCAGAATAGTGAATACACGAAACATAGTGTGCTATGGAGTACTACTACGCGAGACAGCGGCGAGAGCATAGGAATTAGGTCGTAATGTCATCTGTTCACATCAAACACAGATGCAGACCGTGATAGCTACAGACTATAGAGAGCGGAACAGCTCACAAGTGACACATGCTTAAAGTTCCCAGACAAACATAGTCGTGACGTCTGGTCTCGATCTACACGAACTAGATTGGTATCACGATGTCAAGGAAGGGTATGCGGTGGAGCGTTTTCAGGTTTATATTGCAATAGGCGAATATCCGGTAATAGACATATGTATGAGTACTAATTATTCATCATTACATAATGAGGACTCGTGGTGCGCATATAGACTCAAAGCTAACATTAAAAGAACTACAATTCAGGGAGCGATAAGACGTTATTATGACCTTGAGAGATAGGGTATGGGATGCCGGAGGGTAGGGGTGCTAAAAGGATATTGCGACTCTTATGTTAGCAATTGTTTTTTGACTTTTTAAAGGTGAATGCTAAACATCAAAGACCAGTCAGGTTTAGTGAACAACTTAAAGATACCCGAGTGGAAGTAGGAATATATAACTATGTGACTTTCATACAAGGTTGCAAAGATCAAGGTAGTGTGCATGAATAGGGTTTGGGTATAGTCGATAGACTGACTAAGGTATGCCCAGTACATGGTAGTACAGAAATTTTTAAAATGGAGAATTAGGCAAGACTTTAACACTAAGAATGTTAACAAGGCATAGAGTCCATGTGTTCGAACATCTTAGATACTTGGTGGAAGGATTTAACTTTATGGCTTTGGTAAAAATACAAAGCATTGAGAACACGGCTAAACATGGCGTAACTAAATCATCCTCAAATGGTAGACAAAGTAAGAGTACATTCAAACTTTTGAAGGATTATGTTGAGAGCATGCGTATTGATTTTTTTGGGTGGGTAATTAGGATACTCGTCAACCCTTCAACCCGAGTTTTCTATAATAATAGATATCAATTCGGGTTTGTATGAAGGAAGTGTAGGTTCAACATGTTCTGTAGCTGAAATTAGAGAAATACAGTCGATTTTGGACCAGATATGGTACAAGAGACAACAAATAAGGTGACATTGATGTAAAGGAAAAGCTCAAGCGGCTAAAGATTTCCAAAAGAGCCATGTTGGCAAATATGCGTAAACATTTACGAGTACACGCAGTCAAACAAAACACAGATGCTAACAGTGACAAGTTGAACTAAAGTGTCGTCTTGGAAAGAAGTAGTGCATTTTGGAAAGTAAGAAATGTTAGCACCAAGATATGTGGGACTATTTAAGATCATTAAAGGGATCGGTCCTATGGTCTATTGATTAAATGGCTCAATAATTTTTAAGTACGTAATATTATGATGCAACAAATAAATTATAAAGAAGTATTTAGCGGATACAAATCTCCATGTGCATTTAAAAAAAATTAAGGTAGACAAAACTCTTCGTTTTGTTGAAGAGCCTATTGAGATTATCGAACGTGAGGTTAAAAGTATGAAGCATAGTAGGATTCTGATAGTTAAGTCCATTGGAACCTCGACAAGCGAGATTTCAATAGAGGATTTCAGAAAAGAAACTAAGGTATCCACACTTGCTTGTTAAGCAAGCTATCGTTGGAAGTACTAAGTAAAGTTGGACATAGGGTTATTGGCAGACTTTAGTGCACCCTTAAATTTTCTTATGTGGTTTGTTTAATGTTATATTTTGAATAAACTCGAAGTCGAGCCGATTCTTTAAAAACGTTGAACTTTGTAACAACTCATAACTTAGTTCCAAGACAGTTCTTGATTGATGAGTTGCGGGGTTAGGTTATGAATGACGTTGTTACACAACTTAAGGTTTTTGATGAGTTTCCTCGAAAGACGGGTGATGGTTCATAGTTGTTAGATGTTATTTTTCTTAAAGTTTGTATGATGCTATTATGTACCCTTTATGGGAAAGCGACGTTGTAAGCGTGGGTTTTTGATCGTGAAGTTAAATAAGAATCAAAGTTTGCCCTAAGGTCAACTGTAGGACCGAGAGACCATATGAAAGCAAGTACTAAACACCGATTGTTTTGTTGATGTGATGTATGAACCTATTAGATATATCTCAGGACGAAATATCCTAAGGAGGGGATTACTGTGACAACTAAAACTTGCTTTGAGCAGTTAGTCAAACTGTTGGGTATGACTTGAGTTTTCACTATGGTGGTTATGATAATTATGTTTTTTATGTTCTTATGTGAGTTTTATTGGTTACAAATCCATGAGTCGTGATCGACTCATGTGATGAAGTTATAGTTGATATGGATACTTTCATTTATGTTCACATTTTAGTGATAATAAAATATGATGGTAACAATTTTTATGTTGTTACGTATTATAAATATGTATATGTAATACGTATTTAGATAAATAGGAATGCGCGAGGATAGAAAATTTAGGTTTAGAAATTTAGTTAATGGGAATTTTTAGAGTATTATTAAGTTGAGAAAATAAAGTATGAAGTGAATTTATTTTTAGGTATTTAAAACTAGTTTTATTTAGAAGGATGTCTAAATAAAAAAGGTTTTTATAAAAATAAAAACAAAATTAAGTGTTTTGTGTAAATAATAATAATAAAAAAAGTTGTTCGGCCGGTTTAAGAAAAAAAAGGAAAACTAATTTTAGTAAAAGTAGGATTCTAATTTGGTAATTATCTAAATTACTTTTCCTTCATTATAAATACAAACCCCTCACCCCTATTTTTTTAAAAACCGGACGAATCAAAAGCAGAGAAAAAAAAGAATTTTTTTATTCATGATCAATTTGGTGATTTAAGGTTTCAAGAATTAAGGATCAAGGTATGTTTAAAAACTTTAATTGTTTTAATTTTCTTTTTAATTCATGTAATAATAAAGTGATGGATAAATTAGGGTTTCATAAAAGCTGTAAATTATGAAGTATAAACTTACATTAGAAGTGTTTAGGGTTTAATTAGAATCATATTGATGTATTCGGTTAGAGTTAGAACGCGATAAAATTGAATTTAGGGTTGAGCAGAATTTTGAGTCATCTTGTTTCGAATGTTATCACATGATTGGTAACGAGATTTTTGATGAATCTTATGTCCTATTGATAGTATCACAGCAAGCGAGTCTAGTTTCCCCCAGAAAATCCAAGCCTCGAAAGATTTTTTAAGGACGGGAAGTCCACATATGTTGGTTACGACGAAAAGTTGTCCATGATCAATACATAGAACGGTCAGATTAGGTCATGTTTGTGAGGGTAAAACTATACTTAAAGTGAATTAAGCTTTAGCCCCTTCTAAAATCAGTGTCCTAAGTATGGTAGTTAAGTGATATCTTTTGGTGTGCAAATCAAATCCGAATTAGGGCCAGTGTTGAAGTTTGATTTTATTTAATGTAGTTACACAATTAAGTAATACTTGGGAATCAACCAGGAAGTTAATATATTCATAAATACCATGGGTGAGTGTTTGGTAAAAATTTATGAAGGTCATTAAGTAAGGGTTTTGGGTACGTAAAGAGACACTAAAATTCTGCAATTCTGAGTTAATTGTACGTACTACGGGTAAAAGTGTTACGTAAGAAGGTTAAATGTATGGGCATGGTGTCGGGGTGACCCATAAAAGAAACAAAGAAAAATAGGAAAAACGAAAAACAAAAGAAAAAGGATGGTTAACTAAACCCTTATACATCCATCATATGTGTGTTACATGGACTAGAGCTTTTATCTTGGTCGCGTGTAACCGTGTTTATTTATTTGTATAGTTGCGTGTAGAGATTTAGAAGCTGCGTTTGAGTATCCAGGTGAGTTATAGTCCTATTTATATTAATAATATTATAATAAATATTTAAAAAATAATTAAATAAATTATAAAAATTTTTTAAAAATTTAAAAATATTTAAAAATATAAATTAAATAAAATAATTAATAAAAAAAAAAATAAATTAAATCAAGATATAAAAAAAAAAAATAAGAAAAAATTTATTATATAAAATTATAATACAAAAATATACTAAGTTTTTCTTTAGGATGGAAGTGATGCAAAATATGTTTCAAAATGTTTTGATTCTGTGATTATATGGTTCAAGTTACACATGGATATTTAAGTAGCTATTATATGTTATGTGCTGCATGTTGTATGATGTTGCATTGTTCTTCACCTACTTTGTGGGCAAGAGGTTTCGCCTACTTTGGTATGGGGTATGAACCTGAGTGTGTGCTACGTAACAAGATCCTGGGATTTGGGGGATTTCATTCCTCTCCATGACTATTTTTGTTGCATTGGATCGGGGGACACGTTCCATCCCAATTGAGATTCTTAGTTGCATGAATGCTAGCATGTATAATAGCAAGCTTAGTTGTCCTGCCATGTTTTGTTTTTTTTATAATCTCGGTAATTGATTTAAATCTTGTATTGGTGTCGTAAAACCTATAACTCTCACCAACCGTTTGTGTAGACGTTATAAGCCTCAATTTTTCATTAGCGTTATAAGTGTTTGAAGTAAATAAAAGGGCTAAGGAGCCAATTGGGCTCATGGAAGTTCCCGTTTGATTTCGTTTCGTATTTTGTTGCATGAATTCTTGAATGTTTTTAATAGGTTTGTGAGACATTGTCTTTGTATTGATGAGACCCCTTTTTTCTGTATTGATGAGACCCCTTTTTTCTTTAATACAAGATGCCGTTCTTTTGTTTTCGGTATTGTCATGACACATCGTGTCTTTTATATTAGTTATGCATGTAGTGATTCTCTATTGTTGACAACCATGTGTGTGATGATATCCATGATGTTTACTCCTGTGTTTCCTCCGCCTGGCGGGGTGTTTACCTAGGTGACTTCCCATATTCTTGAATATAATTACACCTGTAAGTTCTTGTTGAGCTTAGTCATGGCTTGTTCCTTTTTTGTTCCAGACTCTTGTTGGCAAAACAATCTCTTTCCTTTCAATTATCATTTCTACAGAAGCAGTCTTGCTTCTCAACTTAGAACTTTTCCTCTTTCTTCTTCTCTGTAACTTCTGTGCAATTCTTCATCACCTTCAATTTGAGAATTGTAATGTTATCACCATTCGTTAGCATTGAAATTGTTAGCTTCTAGTCAATGAAACTCTGGCTATCCCTTCCTTTCTTCTTCATCAAGTTGTTCTTGCAATCCTCAGAGCATCTTTATTACCACAAAGTCTATCTTGCTCTAGATGCAACATTGTTTTCGTCGAAACAGGTTTCCATCAGCTGCCTTTCATAATAGCTTTGCCTTTATATCTTTTCTCTTTGGCTGTGCCACTTCTTCTGATGATACTAAAATTTTCACACAGTTTGAACTTCAGGGCGGCAGTACTAACTTTCATCACCAGCAAAACTAACTGGACATAAGCAGTACTAATCAGGCACGCAGTATAAACTTCTTCAGGAGCAGTAAACTCAAAATCAGGTTCCAAATCATGCTCATGCCTCCCCTGAGTCTGTGCACCCATCTGTACCAGAGTAATTCCCTCATCTTCATCAAGCTAAGCAATCTTCCTCCCTTGTTTGGAAGGATCCTCTAAGTCACCTTCATCTTCTGAAACAATAAGTCTGACCTTTCTTCTAGCTTTGCTTGACTTAATTCTGTTCTCTAACTTCTTCACCTTTTTTTCCCAAAAAAAAAAAAATTGAAAAATAAATGGAAGCTTTAGTGTAAGTAGCACCATATGTCAGTTTGGTCTACTTCAAGTCGGATTCCAAACTGTCCACTTTCTTGGACAATATGGTACAAAGAACCGTTAATTCATGAAGTGCTGCCCTCATCACTTCCAAGTGAGTGAACTCTCAAGAGAGGTGAATCGTGGGGCATGGTAGCAGCCTCTTCTGCAACATGGGTTGTTTGCATAGATGGTGGTAAAGTTGGTGGTTGTGAGGTAGATGGAGCACTGGTGGGTGTGTGATGGGACACAACTATGACTGTTGATCCTTCCTGAAAAATTAGGCCCTGAACAAGCATTGTTGGAAACAATGGAATGTCCACCCTATTATAACCTTTAGAAATCCTTCTCATATTGCCAAAAAGTTTTTGAGTAAGAGTAGGAGCAAGATAAGTTCTTTTGTGAGGTAGAAGCTGTCTTTTGTGCTTGTTAAAAAAGATTTGTATAAATCTTGGATACATTAAATTTTTTGAATGATTATCCAAGTTTTTCAACATGCCATCAAAAATCAATTTTAAAAAATTAAAGGTTCTGTTTGTGGCCAAGCAAATGATAACAGTGGCTATGTTGCTACTAAATTGATCCCAAGCAGTTTCTTTAGCACTCAAACAATGAAGGATGGTATGAATAAAAAACCTCCATTGAGGGGAAAAGTGTCCCTTTTGAAAAGTTAATCTGTTAGAATTGGACACATACCCCATAAGAGCAAGTTGCTCAAAAATTTCAGTATTAGTTAAAGTACTAATACCATCAGAATCTTCTAGCTTAAGATGCCTCCTTATAGATGCTTCAGTAACAATCTTAACTCTCCCATCAATGGTAGCATTGATTTCCATCTCTCCATTCTCAGATATGCTTACATAAGCAGTTTGCCAAAACTGATGGATGAGTGAAACATAGATGGTTGGATTTTCAGTAAGAGCATAATATGAGTAGAATTGAGAAAATCCACTATCTGATGAAATCCTTCACTTCCCTCTGGTTTCTTCAAGAAGGCGACCATATTGTGTGTGTCACAGAAGTCCAAATTCGCCATTCGATTTAAAAAAGTGGGATTAGGGTTCTGGGTTATGATCATAGATGAGAGTATGTATGTTTGGTAAAGGTAATGGAGATAATAGAGAGTACTTAAGGTTTTTGATTGGACCGACTGAATAAAATTGAGTATTTATCTTGAAGAAATCTTGATATATAAAGAATGTTCAAGATTTATCCAAATCAAGGAAACCTATAAGCAAAGTAGTTGGCGGAAATATCTCAACGGCTATCTTTAATTAATGAAATTATGTTATGCCTCAAACAGTACTAACGGTCAACCAACAGTACTAAGTTTAGCCTAACAATACTAACTTTAAGCCCAACCGTATTAACTTTACCCAGCAGTATTAAGATATGCCTGGCAGTACTAATTTAATACTGGCAGTATTAAGTTTATGCCTGGCAGTATCAACTCCAATTCTATTCTAACAAGCATTTCCATCATAAATTTAAATTCTCACAAGCTCTCTTTCTGTTTTTCCGCTCACTATATATCCTCATTTCCTTTCTCACCAAATCACTCTTTCTGTTTATTATATCACAGATACAACTCTCTTTATGCTTTTCATCTCACTATATCTCTCATTTCTTTTTCTCACCAATTCAGATAGTTTTGTACAATGTTCCATCAATTCCATTAGTTTCATGCTGTCCTATCCACTTCCAAGTATGTGAACTCTTGAGAGAGGTGGTCATTGGACTATTTAGATGTAGTCTCAAATCTAGTTTGAGCATCTACACCCCCTGATATGGTATCTTGGCACATGGGACCACTACCTGAACCAGTTCCCTAAGGACTTGACTCATTAAGTGTTGACATGGATTGGATCCTATTGATGTTACCATTGTCCTGCTCTGCTTCTAAGCTAGAAGGCAGATATGGTCGTGGCGGCCCTGTTTCCTTCGGTCACCCAACTTCTATGACAAGCCTCAATCACCAATCCTTTTTCAGGGGGACCACCAGACTGAGGTATCTTAGTGTCCCGACCTCTTTTTGGTATTTGACTCTTCACACACTTTTGTTTGATGTTACATGTCCTATCATCTATCTTGACCTGGCATATTGACATAATTAGCCTCCCCTCAATTAATACTTCAGAGGTGAAGCATTCAATACCATGTACTCAATATGCTTAGCCTGCAAATGTTAGTCCAAAACCAAGAATACACAATCCAAAGTATTTTCTTGTTTATCAGTATTAATTATGACTAACAATTTGAACTAGCAGTACTAATTATACTTAGCAATACAAACTTTTGCATAGCAGTACTAAATCCTGCCTAGCAGCATTACCTTACAACTACCAGTTTTATTTCTAAATTTATCTCTAATACTATCTCCAAACCATATTAATCATTAGTCTAACAAACACATCTTCAAATATTAAGTAATCTAATGCTAGCAATCAGAAAGTTAAACCTGCTAACATCAAATGCCTTTGTTAGAAGATCTGCAACATTGTGATTTGTTCTCCTCTACTTTTTGATGTAAATGACCATAGCAAGTTCTTTAGAGATCCTTGTCATCCTCCTTGTTTGAGTAGCTGAATTTATATCTCCAATGATTTGGTCTTTAGGATGATCCTTGTAAATTCTGGTTGTGGGAATAGGACTGACATTCATGGTGGTTTCCAAGTTGTTAAGGTCAGCCTTTGCACCCATATCTTCATCATCATATGCACCACTAAAGATACCAGTATTTAGAAGATTAACAGTATCCTCCAAATCAGGCATAAGAGAATCAGTTGGAAGATCATCAGCATTAGTAAAAATTTCCCCAACAACACTAATAGATGGACTAACAGTACTATCTCTGTTAGTGCTGTTAGCATAACCTTCCTTTTGTTGAACAAGTAAATTATCAAATGCAGCTCTGAAATCTTGCACATTCTGGTCATCTTTGTTGTTAGATATTAGAAAAAGACTCGGTCACCCCGTGTATTTTACTGTTTATTATAGCTCGTAGTTTAATAGTTAATAGTACGTTTTTCGGTTTTAAGTCGGGTACGAATACCCGGTATATTGTAAGTACTATATATAGCCTCTTCCAACTTTGGAAGAGGTAAGCTAGTCATTATTTTACTTTCATAGAAAAACACTTTCTCTCTCTAGATATTCTCTCTCAAGTGTTTCTCTCTCTAGAAACTAGCCAAATCCAAGAATCGACCCCGTGTTATGATATAGGATATACCACAATTGGTATCAGAGCTAATGGGATGATTAGATCGTGTGTATGTGCGATTTCTTGCTTGATTTAGATCGAAAAGTGTACCTTTGAAGGCACTAGCTCGTTTTTTGAAGATCTCCGAATTTTGTTGTTTGTAATGATAAAGTTTGGGTGTTTCTAGTTGCTATTACCTTGTGGTACTGTGTTGTGCAAAAGAAATCAAGCAAAATCGTTCAAAAGGGTGATTTATAGGTGATTTTGTGTGATAAAAGTCGTTGTTCTTCGTGGAGAGTTGCCAGAATTTCTTCACGGCGGTTTGCTGAAAAATATTATTTTATTAAGTAGGTTACCAACCCTCTGACATACGGCGGGTTGCTTAGGTGGCGAGTTGCTCAAGAGGCGAGTTGTTACTAAGCAGCGGTTTGCTTACCAGCGGTTTGAACAGGTGGCGAGTTGCTCAAGAGGCGAGTTGTTACTAAGCAGCGGTTTGCTTACCAGCGGTTTGAACAGGTGGCGAGTTGCTCAAGAAGCGAGTTGCTTTATACTAAGCAGCGAGTTGTTTACCAGCGGTTTGCTTACCAGCAGTTTGAACAGGTTATCAGCGGGTTGAATATTTTAATAGCAAATATCTTAAGGAAACTCTGGCGGTTTAAAAACTCAACGGCGGTTTGATTAATATATTCTTCGCGGCGGGTTGCTTGGCAGCGAGTTGTGTTCGACGAGTTGCCTTAAAATTCCACCAGCGAGTTGCCTTATTTCTTTGCAGCGGTTTGGTAGCCTCTGGCGGCGAGTTGAGCTACTGTCTTAGAAATTTGAAATATTTCAAACTCGGGATTCAGTATCACTAAAACAAAATACGAATACGTTAACCTCACCACTTTTAACGTACACTCACTAATCATTGATCG
>BQNB010132040.1:6358-18690 GCA_026074375.1 Tanacetum coccineum | reverse complement strand
TAGTTCAGTAAGAGTAGTTGAATTCTTAGTGTAGGCTTCAGTAGCCTCAATAACCTTCTTGTTAAGAGTTGGATCATCCTTGACAGCATCTTGAATGACTTTAAGGGTTTCAGTGACTTCAGTCAAAGCTTTGAGAAGATTAGTCATGTCAGTGGCAGTCTTGTCAAGGAAATCCATGATTGCCTGGACAAGTTTATCAGTCTGTTCCCTATGATCAACATTCTCTTCATAGTACCCTTCAATAGAGGCTATGAGGTCAGCATAAGAGACTGCAGCTTCTTCATGTTGTGCCCATTGATCTTTAGTTAGCCTGTTAAACAACACTCTAGATACTTTGCTAAGATACTTCACCAGTTGTTTTCAGTGAGTGGCAGAATGTTGTCATATTTCTTGAGTTCATGTTATCCCAATACGCTTAATTCCAATTACCACAAACAATAATTATACTTAAGATGCTAGAAAATGAGAAGAAATCTTAGAGTGAGAAAACAAGAAGAATTAGATTAGAGATGGCGAGTTACAAGTTATGTGGAAAATGCAACCAACACCCTTCACCAAGTGTGGTGAAGGGATTTTATACTAGCCTGGCACTTGGGCTATCTAAATGGGCGGGCGTGGTTGACAATATTAGATTCCAATCAAGCCCGTTGAACCGACTAGCCTATTACTTAAACAAGACTAATTATGTCTAATAAGACCGATAACATTCTTGTTCGGACCTTATATATAAATTAAGGCTAATCAAACTTCTGAAAGTCATTTTTAAGCTAGCAATTGCAAAAACCTTTTCCTGAATCTGAGCTTTTATTTCAGCATTATTAGCAAGCAATGATGTTGTTTGTTCTGTAGTCTATAGATCTCGTGATTTTAATTGAAATCATTCAAAAATCTTATGTAAATGCTGTTCAAAGTCTCGATTTTCCTTACGTAATGTAGCCACACTTTTTTAATTCGCATGTTCATCGTTTCAAGTACTTCAAATTCCTTTTCATCTTGGCTTATTTACTTGTTTCATTCAAAATTTGACCATGTTGCCATGGATTTTTAAAGATGATTTTGATATTCTAGTTGAGAGCAATGATAATGTGCTTCCTTTCTTGAAAAATCTTTTTGAAATTGGGCAACGGTGCTCTGTGATGCAAAATTATTTTCAGACTCGAGTGATTGTTTTGACGTGGCATTCAGTTGTATGGTTATCAGGTGTGAATCAAGCTTGGTCTTTTAACTTGAACATGTTCAGGTATGCGTAACCCTGCCTTCAACAATGATTTCAGGTTGCTTACAATATGCTGTTGTCCTATAGCAAAGATATATGATTCAGCTGTCAATTGTACCTCAACATTGCTCTTCGTATATATGGGTCTGATATCTGTATAATCAGCAAAAGTATCATTCCTTGACATGGCTGCTTTACATCTTGGCCAATGTTGTGTCTGTCCTAATGCTTTCTGTTGCCAACCAAATCAGCATCCAATGCTTTACCCGTATCACTATATACTCTCTTGTGTCTGCATTTGTCTTTTAGTCACA
Organism: Tanacetum coccineum; assembly: GCA_026074375.1. Lineage (NCBI taxonomy): Eukaryota > Viridiplantae > Streptophyta > Magnoliopsida > Asterales > Asteraceae > Tanacetum > Tanacetum coccineum. The sequence goes on along the minus strand of BQNB010132040.1, from coordinate 17,160 downwards.
CCTTTTTCATTATGTATTTGTGACGTGGTATTTCAAGCAAAGGTCTTCTTAACATTTTAAACAGGTGGGGGAGTGTGTATCTTGAAGTGTTGAACACTCGCTGTCCATTGTATTCAACAAAGTCGTGTCTGTCATTTGACTGTCATAGTCATTTGTAATCTTTGATGTGTTGAATTTGGTTCTGGTTGTATACCACCCAAAAGGCTGCATGGAATCATTCTTATTCGTTATTATCTTAGTTGTAAAGTTGATTTTGTAGCTTGATATTAGGATGGTGCTTTGGTATGTTATTGGTTACTATATCGATTGTAATAAGTGTGTATGTATTTACGGTCTGTTTGCAAATTTGTGTGTCGTGGGTGCCTTTTATAGTATGATTTGTTTGTACTTGTTGGTGTGATTGTAAGAGATTGATTTTTTTGAATTGACTTATTGGAGGTGGATGGGTATGAGGGTTTGTAATTGCATGCAATCTTGGTTCAAATTCAAGCTTCATTCCTTTACTAATTGCTGGATGCAGTCTTGGGAATTACTGTCTTCTTTTCTCAGAACAAGTGTCTTGTGTGACAACTAAATCAAAATTTCAATGGAATCAACATTCAATGCTGGAATTGGTGTTGATATGGATCTTCTTGTGTTGCATCGACTTATTTTGTTTAAAACTATTAGTGGCAGTTCGTTGTGATGAAGAATTAAACTCAAGCTTGTATTTCCGAGGGAATCCATGTTAAAGATCATTGATGTAAAATGATTGAGCATCAATATCTTGTATAATTCTGACCATACGCGACTTTTAATTCTGAAATGAAAGCATTTTCTAAACGATGTCTGAGTCAGTCAAGTAGTTGTGCAATAAGTCACTGAAAGTATATCTTTTTTGTAAGATGTTGTTCTTAGTAAATCACAAGTCTTGAGAGAACTTTCTCTTTGAAGATCAGGTCATCGTGCCATAATCTTGTAAAGTTTCTGAGAGAAACTTAAATAGAGTCATTGATTTCTTGTAAGACTGTGCTGACATCTAACTTATTAAAAGTTGTGTCTTCTCTTAAATGTTAGAATTTGACACGAAGAAAACTGTGACATTTGAAGAACACTTGATGTTTTGAGTTTGCAAATTGGTATTTGAATTTGACATTTGAATGATGTTTGTTGTAAAAAGGATATCAGATCTTAAGTGTTATGAAGTGATTGATTGTTGGTTTTGACATGAATTAAAGTTCACGGGATTTTACAAATAGCTTGATTAAAAACCGAGAATAAGAATCGTATCTTTCTGCGGATTTTGCAAATCAAGAAGATAACGGTCGTATGAATATTATTTGACATTTCATGTATGATTAAGTTGGTTGTTGGTTTTATTGTTGTGTTTGTTGGTTGAGTATGTTCCTTATATTCCGAATTAAGTCATTAAAACAATTCCAAAAAAAAGAAAAGGGCAAAAACTCATAAGAAACGAGGTTTTAGGCTTTGAAAACTCATTACCAGATAAGGGATGGTTTATAGCATGATCCGTCTCGTTTTTCTCGTCGATTGAGAGGTCAACGGGCCTGAAACTGGAATTCGGAACGAAAGTTATAGCTGTTTTACTGACAACCCTTTTCTTCACACGAAGATTTCTTGACCAAACGCAGTGCAATATTTGTCAAAAAAAGCAACGATCTTGGTCAAAACGGCAAATCAATAAATTAATTGGGTAGAGTATCGTCTAGTCAAAACGCAATGATGGTCTTCAAAACGCAACCTGTTGAGTCAAAACGCAATGACTTTAGTCAAAACGCAATGAATCTAATCAAAACGCAATGACTTTTGTCAAAACGCAATGACTTTTGTCAAAACGCAACGACTTTTGTCAAAACGCAACGACTTTTGTTCAAAAAACGCATAAGGAATTTTCTTCAAAAACGCACATGCAATCAAAAGCAATGAACCAAAACGCAAACCAAAAAACGCACAAAAAAGCAAACATGAATGAACATCAAACGCCAACATGACGACATCAAAAACAACAAATGAAGGAAAATCAAAACGCAACAAGGGAAAACTTTTGCCAGAGAGTCAAAACGCATGACGAATTATACGATTTTTTTCCACCAAAAATCGCCTAAAAATCAACCCTTTTGACCTTGTAACTGATTCTCTTTGCAAATTAGCTACCTTAGCCTAGATTTGTTACATAACATACAACATTCACACTTCTAAGCAAAAATTCCGGGTTTGATCTTTTTTCTTTAGACTTATTTTTGACCCATTTTCAGTGAGTGGCAGAATGTTGTCATATTTCTTGAGTTCATGTTATCCCACTAGTTAATCCATTACACAACAATAATTATACTAAGATGCTAGAAAATGAGAAGAAATCTTAGAGTGAGAAAACAAGGAAAGAAAATTAGATTAGAGATGGAGAGTTACAAGTTATGTGAAAATGCAACCAACACCCTTCACCAAGTGTGGTGAAGGGATTTTATACTAGCCTGGCACTTGGGCTATCTAAATGGGCCGGGCTTGGTTGACAATATTAGATTACAATCCAAGCCCGTTGAACCCGACTAGCCTATTACTTAACAAGACTAATTATGACTAATAAGACCGATAACATTCTTGTTCGACTTATATAAAATTAAGGCTAACAAAGTTAAAAGGAAATAGTGTAGATACTAAGTTTGATAAAACATCAGTCTTAGGGAAACCGGTGTTACCATCACTAAGAAACCAATCAGTTGTTAGACAACCTAATGCGTTTAAATCTGCAAGGGCTCAAATGTCAAAACAACGGTTTGCCTCCCAAGTTGATGTGAACAAGAATTTGTCAAAACCAGTCACTCAACATTATTTGCCTAAGAAAACAGAATCCACCTTTGCAAAACCTGATCACATGATTGCATCTAGCTCATCTAGGAATAGTTCTAAGAACATGCCAAGATTTAGTTCAAATGACATGGTTCATAATCACTATCTAGATGTAGCTAAGAAAAAGATACAAGAAAGAGATAGGAACTCAACAACTAGTGTGCCTACTTCTGCGAGAATTCAAACCACTACTGATGATAGGAAACCAAACCCTAGGAGCAACAATCAAACATCTAGGAGTTTGCCTGTATCTAAGAGTAGTCGCGTTACGATAACGGCTGTGCCCAAAGCAGATCACTCTAAGAGTTCTAGTTCTTTTTCAGATTCCAAAAACTTTGTTTGTTCTACATGTCATAAGTGTGTCTTTAATGCAAATCATGATGCTTGTATAACAAAACTCCTGAAGGAAGTAAATTCACGTGCTAAGATTCAATCCCATAAGACCAGAAACAGTAACAAACCCGTAGATCAAAAGAGTCATACTCAGAAACCTGGTAGGCAGATCTTTACAGGACATAGGTTTTCTCCTAATAAGACTTCCGCTGTGTATGAGAAAACATCTCCTAGATCTGATCTTAGGTGGAAACCCACGGGTAGAATTTTCAAATCTGTTGGTCTTAGGTGGATTCCTACAGGAAAGTTATTCGACTCTTGCACAAGCAAGGTTGACAGTGAACCCCCACATGGTTCAAATGTAGATATCCCTAATATTCATGAATGCAAACAAACTCTGGATGTAAGTGCAGGTACATCAATCAATGTTCAGAAGGAACAAAGTCTTGATTTAAGTGCAGGTACCTTATGTAATGTCAACAAGGAAAATCTCAGAGTATGGTTGCTGAAAAAGCCTGCTATCTCAGAACCATTGTCAAAAGTGGAATTCACAATATGATACAGAAAATGACGTATGTTCACACAGTTCAGCCTAAAAAAAAACAAACCACAATGTTCAAATGACGTTTGATCACAACAGATTGAACCCCCAAATGGTTCAAATGCAGATATCACTAACCAATATGAAAGTGCGCAAACTCTTGATGTCAGTGCAGGTACTTCTAACTTAAGTGCAGGTACATCTTTCAATCCTAAAAAGGAAGAACTCAGAGTTTGGTTGCTGAAAAGACTGATATCTCATAAACCAGGGCTTCAAGGAATTCTAACCTAATGAACAAGAGTAATGACGTTTGAACAAAACGGTTCAAGCCTCGCACCACAATGTCAACAGAAGTTCATCAAGCAGCTGAGACAGTAACAACGTCAAATGAGCTGGATTTGCTATTCGGTCCTTTGTTCGACGAATATTTCAATGGAGAAAATCAAGTTGTTTTAAAGTCTTCCGCTGTCACTACTACTGATGCATCAAATAAACGTCAACAACAACCTGATTCAACTTCATCCACTTCAACTCTAGCTACAACTGTCACTGCTAATGGAAACTTTGATTTGTAAATATTTTTATTCTCTCTTTATTTTTGATTTATAATTTTTTTTTGAAAAAGAAAATACAAAAATATAAAACCAACAAAAAGAAAATAGAAAAATATAAAACCTAGAAAAACAAAATATAAAATCAGAAAATTTTTAAAAATACCAAAAAGAATCTTCTCGACATGTCTCTTGGAATCGATAACATTTACGTACCTAGAAATGTTGATTAACATCGACACGGGCGTGTAAATGAAGTTCGAACAAGAGTTTCAAATGCTTTCAAAACATGTCATTTCTAAATTTTTCTGAATGACTTATGTACATTTCAGTGCATAACTCGGTCCCGAATGTAATAGGGAAGTGTACGCTTCAGTGCGCTTACTCTAAAATAGAAGAGAAGTCTTCTATCATGTTTTTAAAATCGTTGAACACAATTTTTCAAAAAGAACTTTCAATGTCAAAATTGTCTACAATATAATTTGTGGTATTTTTCCATAAAAAGTGGTATTTGTTAAAATTGTGTGTTCAACACTCCCTTCCTCAAATAATTTTCAAAGAATTGTAGTACGTAGAATGTCATTTTATGTGAATCAATTTCTGAGGGGGAGCTTTTTAAAACAAAGCCTTTTAATGTGTTGGGTACATCTCATAAATGTCAATTTTATGTATCCAAACACATTTTGTGAAATTAAAATGTGGAAACTTATAATGTCAATTATTAATATACATTGTTCACTAAGGCATCTCACTCCGTCTTCAACATTTTGTGGTGTCATATCAATTTTTCATTCCAATGTCAAGTTTTAATAAATATTGGTATCCCACATATACTGTTGAAGGGGAGCAATCTGAAAAATGAATTCATGCAATATCGTGGTATAATTTTTCTCCCCATGGAATTTTTCATGTCAAATTTTAATCAATTGGTATTTCAAATACTAAGTGTTTTATTATTTAAAATAAGGGGAGAAAATGTGATTAAAATATGTTATAGACGAATGTGATCTTTAAGACTCTAAGTGCAACTCTTTCCTTCATGTGCTAAACAATTTCGAATCTCGGAGCACATGTGTAGGGGGAGTATTTGAAAATAACAATGTCAGAAAATGGTTTTATGGTTCGATCTCATACCCAACAGAAACACTCAAAAATCACATAAAACGAGCAAAAGCTAAAGTCTAAAGGTATAAGCTACCATGCTCAAACCACGGTTGTCACAATCTACCCAAGGACACTCCATAGTTAGAAATAACAGTCCTTAGGTATGATTGGAGAAGAATGTGTATAAGGGAAAAATGCAGACTAAGATTGAGCTAACACTGGAACAATCACAACAAGGTGTTAGTAATGACGTCTTGGTAAGCATTGAAGAGGTTGAAGAATTAAAAAGAAATGTATGGATAAAGGGTGAAAAGAAAGAAGCCCTCCTTACACCTTAGGCAGAAACCGGGTCAATACATAATCTATCAAAATCACAAAGATGATTGTTGATATTGAAGACGACATCAAGACCCATGATGCAATGCACAACCCTTCCCCAGCCATTCGGTTCTCTAAAAAGACTTGTCTCATTTGTCACGAGATACACACGTTATCTATTAGACATCTCACTCGAGATTGTTTAATATTGAATAGGTGGCAGTCTGCACCACCCTCCGATTACTAAAACCAAAAGTGGCACAAATCGATCTAAGCCAGAAAGACAAATTTTATAAAAAAAATAAAAATCTCATTAGGACACAATGTCAAAATTACACTTGTTGAACACCACAAAGTCACAGGCCTGTAACACAGAAGTCCTACGCATTATCCTTGAGATCTTGCACAACATCTGAGTGATACGTAAGTATTCACAGTGAAGATAAATCCTGCTGAGACCAACATCAAATAACTTCTTGGTAGGTGGCTTAGCAAGATTCTTATGAAAAATCGAGCTTGTGATAACTGATATCAATGTGTGTCCAGTAAATGAATTGACGACTTAATCAAAAAGATAGTAACTATCTGATTCACTCTTATCGTGCTGTCTGCTTAGATGTTTCGGTAATCGAGAAACTAGCAAGCATGGTAATCTAATACATCTGTTTAGAAGATCCAACGCTTTGACTGGAAACCCTGGCAAGGAATTCTTTGAATCTACTGATCACAGTATAGTAATTTAATACTAATAAAATGGGAAACCCAGGAGGTTAATTGCAACCAAAGTCAAGAATAGATGACAAAGCCCTATACATCCATTATGCTAACTGTCTTATTTCACAGTTTTAGACGACGTAGTTGCAGCCCATGCCAGCAAGTCGGATTCATAAACACTGCGCATACTCAAGCCTTTCAAAGTCAATTAGAGAATCGTATATTGGGAAGATTGTTAGACATAATCATAATGTCAAACAAGATGTTACAAGTGTGAGCAATGTTGTCAAGAGCACAGTTGAATCAAGGGTGTCAAATCAAATGATCAAGTCAAGGAGTTTATGCATGATAAACGAGTCTCAAGAACTCAAGTCAAAAGATAAAGGCTCAAAATCAAATCACAAAGCGTGAATGAATAAAGCCGGTAACAAACAAGACAAAGACCATAACAAGGCAAAAGCATAACGTCAAACGTCATAACTTCAATGTCATCAGTGGTACAAAGAGTTTTTGAATAAAGACCTCAACTTGGGGGAGATGTTAGCCTTAATTATATTAATCATACAAGGAAAAAAATGGTTATCGGTTCCTTAGAAAGTCAAAATAGTTTTGTATTGCAATAGCTAGTCGGGTTCAACGGGCTTGGTTTGTAATCTAATATTGTCCGTGGTTTCGGCTAATGCCTACAGTAAACCAAGCCCGGCCCGTGTTAGAAAGCCCAAGTGCCCAAGCCTAAAGCTAGGTATAAATATCCTCTCACCACACGTGGTGAAGGGTGTTGGGTTTGACATTTTCTCACACACTTGTACCTCTCCAACTCCTCTATCTAATCTCTTTTCTTGTTTCTCTCTCTACCTTCTCTCTCTAAGATTTCTTCTTATTTTCTAGCATCTTGGTAAGGATTTTAGTTGTGTAATGGATTAAACTAGTGGGATAACAAAAACTAATCACGACCGAGCAATTGAGCGTACCTATTAAATGTTACACCCTAGATTAGTTGAGTGATCTGAGTGTTTCGTTTCCCATATTTCGTGAGGTGCTTGGTTTTGTACAGGTGATTAAACGAAATAAATGCTCACCAGAAAAATCCTATACCTTCGGTAAGTATACCATTCATAAATTTCTAAAGTCTACTTGAGGACAAGTAGGATTCAAGTGGGGGGATATTTGATGACATCAAATAATGTTACATTTATACCATCATTTATCCCAAGTAAATTACCCACTTTTATATAATTATTGCAAGAATTCTTACTTAATTGCTTAAAGTTGTTAATTGCAGTAATTACGGAGTGTTTTGTGAAGACATGCTTAATGGCGCACATTTTGGAGCTTAAACGATGATATTTGAAGATACTTATTTTCTGACTTAATACGATGTATCCAGCTAAGAAGATACGCGAATCATGCCAAGACTCACGAGAAAGCGCTATGACAATTCCAATACGGCTATCCAGCTTACTACATACGTACGTAGCCAAGCTGTCAAACAATCAAAGATCTTGCATTAAATGTGATTAAGGAAAGATATAACTGATTGATTGTGAACGTAGCGCGCACTCTAAGGAATTTACCCCTATATGTCGTATTGACCTTACTCAATACGGCGTATCCACTAATTTTCAGAGACTATAAATAGAAGACTCAAAAACGAGTTTTCAGTGTGCAAAATCATATATTCTCTATACCATAAACATAAAAGTTGATTTTCTGAATCGACGAAGAGGAGCCAAGGTCAAGCATCGATCACGATTCCATAGAATACTCCATGTAATTCCTATACTCTTGCAATCATTTAATTTTTGGTATCGTTTGGTAAAACGTTTAGTTTACTTTGGTTAATTGATCACACTTGCATAATTACAATGGTTATGGGCTAATACCCTCGGGTATTAGCCATCTTAATAAAGATCTAATGTTTGGTTTGTTTTAATCCCGATTGCTTAATTTATCGTTGAATGTTTAATTATTTTTATCACCTCATACTTGTCATGTGCTAGTGAATATGCGACCTATCATTCAGCTGGGTCTAGTGATACTGACCAAGTAATCTAGATACTGGGATAGCTCTCCATATCGTGTTTTATATATCTGGACCAATAGGATCATAAATAATGTTCTATCTTCGCCTTAGATAGTGGACTTAGTTTGGCCTGGCAGGTGACCCTCGATCAACAGTACGTACTTAATCATTGGTAAAGACTGAACATAACTACCAGTATATAAATATCGTCAAGCACCAAGTTCCTTTTTCTTCCTTTCTTTTCTTTCTTATTGCCGGCTCATCAAGAGCTTATTTGGGTTTGCTTATTGTTGTGTAAGGATTATTATAGGACTAATACGTTAATTATGACAAGATTCAACGTGTCTAGGTCTTAGGATGATGTCCCGCCTAAGTCTTAAGAATGATATGCCACCTCGAGATAAGCAGTCATTACACTAAACAAACAAACCAGCATTTAATTAGATTTAATTTGGCTAATACAGTTTTCTATCATTTGGCTTGTACCGGTCTTTTATCTTGTGATTTTCGTCTTGCGTGATTATTGTGTATTGAATTGATTTTAGTCACCATAAAACCTGTGCCAGTCTCTCAGGCTGAAAACCCCCCCTTTATCATTAGAATTAGGTTTAGCATAGGTTTAACAAGTAATTAGAATTAACTAGTCTAATTAGATTAACTAAAATACTGATAGAATATAAGGTTAACGACATCGCTCTTAGTGTTCGACACTCTACTTACCAACGAAACTATATCTGATAGGGTACACTGCTCGTTAAAGTGTTGTTTTAAGATAAGTCGGCTAAATATAAATTTAAAACTTGGTAATCAATAAATATAACCTACACGAAAACACATCAATGCATCCAGATTTCCTTCTTTTGGTGGGTTGGACTCGGTTTGGGTCAAGCAATTAATGCAACCTGCATGCACCCAAGTTTCCTTCTTTTGGTGGGTTGGAATCGGTTTGGGTCAAGCAATTAATACAACCCGCGTTTCCTTATAATCATAAGGTTTTATAATTTGTTTTTATATTCAACAGTGCAAATAAAAAAAGTAATTGTGCCATGGTCTATTATTCAATATCATAATGGAATACCTCTTTTGAATATCTTACCATTGTCTATTTGGCTGGTTATTACTATTTTTAAATCCAGGAGCTGAATCTTCTTTAATATATCTAAGCACTATGTTTTTAGTCTTAGGTTGAACGATTAGCTAAGAGATAACTGATTTATATGTCTATATAACACAAACATTTCCAACTTAAACAAACTGCGTATAAGCTTTTTACGTTACATGACTTGGTTTATTTTGCTCGAGTAATTTATCTTAACATTTTACGAAGAAATTTTTTGGCCCCTCTTAAGTTTCAATCCTAGCTCCACCCCTGATCGTGAAGTCGAGACCATGTAGTATAAAGTGAGTCATTCACACAGATTAACATGACACATTCACACACACTTCGCTACTAACTTTCTCTCTAAAACTCATACCAAGCAAATACTTATTCTCACACCAGAGCTTGGTTTCGGATTAAAAAGCCAAGGTGAGCTAACGATTTCTTGTCTTGTTTCAGCTCAAGATTGAAGGAAAGATCCAGACCTGTGAAGGAGGAGCTCTAACCCTGAAGTGATTGCAACTGAGAAGTACTTATGGAAATTTGCTCGAACATTGGCACCATCCATAGGATCCTTATACCAATCTACTTGTTCTGGGTAACGGTCGATTTACGGGGGTTTTCAACCAGAGGATGGAGGGAACTTGAGTCCTAGGGAACAAGGTGAAGAGAGGGCCCCTATGGTTGGACCTTTTGCTCCCTCTGGACGAGCCCAAGAGATTCTCTCTTCGGCTTTCATCAAGGAGAATATTGAAGTATTGAGAACTATGATCAAGGAGCATGATTAGCGTGGAAGGGCAAAAATGACTATGAAGAAGCTCACTTACGATGGATCAGAGAGCGAGAGCTCTGGATGTTCTCGAACGGGGCGGTCCTCGGGTTGGAAATAAAGACACTCTTCCATTGGATCCTTCAAAATAGAGAGGAGCCGAAGCAGGGCTCAGTTGCCAAAAGAACGTTGATGGATCAAATAAGCACACTTTTTGTGGTCATTTATTCCTGTTAGATTGCTCAATTGTTATTGTTTTGTCTAAATATTGGTACTTAATCATTTACTTTGAATATTTAGCATTTTTGGAGCAATTTTGGAAAAGACATAGTCACGGAGCATTTTAAAGCAAAAACTGTTAAGAATGCTTATTTTATGAAGTGTCGGTTATTCATGATTCACGAACTTTGTAATGTTGTAATAGACTACACGGGTAAACAGACTTGGACTTTTAAGCTAATATTGTAAAAGTTTCGATCTAAAGCCCATCAAAAGCCCAAGTC
>BQNB010132039.1:0-18690 GCA_026074375.1 Tanacetum coccineum | reverse complement strand
TGTTGTTTGTAGTAGTACATGTGATATGGTAGAGACGGAGGGAGGAGGTGCAAGAGTTGTTGCAAGATCTACTGAAGGAATTTTAGGTATAGGTGAGAGGATTGAGGGCTTAAGAATCACATATATATGTACAGTAAGTACAGATGGAGACTAGATATGAGGTATCTCTTGTTGGATTTGAACGTCCAATAAAGAGTTAATCTCAGCATCTGTAGTATCTTTAAGAGTACTGATTCATCAATAATATATATATATAATATAAAAGCAAATACTCAACCAATTACCTTTAGCCAAGGATTGGTTAAGAGTTCACAAAAATAAAATATATATGTGTCCGGAAGTTTGAATTCCCGGGTCGTTATGTCCCAACGAGGCTAGAATGGAAAATCGAATGACGAATTGATAAACGATGTTTGAATATTACAAGATTATGATTGGTTTTCTATTTCTACAAGTTAAATATGCAAAAACGATTAAATAAAACCTAAAAACGAAAGCTATATAACTTAAAACCTAAAACGGGCACGAAAAACGAGGGTCAAAAACCTAAATTTTGCAATTTAAACCCTAGACTAAAATTTTCTTTTCAAATGTGTTCTAAATGAAAAATAATGAAGTTTAAAAAAACTAGAACGAAAACGGAGGTCGTTTGACCCAAAAACGAGTCAAAACAAAAAACGGGACAAATCCGTTCTTAGAAAATGAATTTTTAAAGAATGAACTACGAAACTTTTAAACATTTTCCTACAAAATATATGAAAAAAGAAAATTTTTAATAAAAGGTTTATATTTTTTTTGATAAATATTTTAATTTTATGAATTTTTAAAGTTTTTAAAAGAAAATAAATTATAAAAAATACTAAAAGATTTTATAAAAATCTGAAAAATTTACAAAAAATACTTGAAAGTGTGACGGTCCTAAGAAAAATAAGCTGGCTTGACCAGCTTATCAAATAAGCTGTTAAAATAAGCTCAACAGCTTATAAAGCTTATGGGGCAAAACACTCTTAAATACCAAAGCGCCCAAAGGTCTAACAGAAAAGACCTAAGGGCGCAACGGTAGTTTGTGTTGTGTTTATAAAGGGTTGAGGGCTTTGAGGTCCCAGGTTCGAGTCTTGCTCACCCGGGACTTTGGCCTTCCCCTTTTATTTTTATTTTCAAATTTTTTTTTACAAACTTACAAAGGATTTATAAATAAGCAATTTTTATAACTACAAGTTTTTACAAAAGCTTATAAATAAGCTGGAAAAACGACTTAAAATTGACAGATTGGCTTAAGTAAGCTTAAGGCTTATTTTTTTTTCTTTTTTGGATTCTTAAAAAGTTATAACTATGCAAATAAGCTTCAAACAAACTAAGCTAACATGAAATAAGCTATGCAGGTTCAAAATAAGCAATAAGAATGGAAAATAAGCTTATTGGTTCCTGAGACTATAATGCATACAAAACAGACCCAGGGGGTGACTTTGGGATTGTTTTTAAGCACCAAGACAAACTTTTAAGACCCTATAAGTTAAAAAAAGGAAAGAGGACATAAAAGACTCTAAGAAAAGGCAAACTAAACTTATTTTGAAAGAAAAATAAGCAATGAAAAAGCTATGTAAAAATGGAAATGACAGACAGGATGTTTAAAACTAAGGGTACAAAGGGGCTTTTCTTTTTGGCTTTTTTGAACAAATGAGCAAATGAAAATGGAAATTAAGCCATGCCTAGTATCTATCCTACCCTAATAAGCTAAAACAACCAAATATGAGCCAGTTAAAACCAACAAATAAGCAGAATAAGCAAATAAGCCAAAGGCTTTGGGCTGCAGGCCAAAAAGGCCCTTGGGGCACTTTTAGGGCTTATTTTTAAGCCCTTAAAGTGGGACCCAATGGCTGAGCTTATAGGGGCTTAAAGCACACCCTATAAGCTTTCTAAAAATGCTTTTTAGAAAGAAAATGGTGAGCTTAATGACAGCTTAAAGAGGCTGTCAAAACTGTCTTTTGCACCGGGGGACCTTTGTGGCTTGGCAGATTATGAAATAAGCTCAAATGAGCTCAAAATAAACTAAATTTCCTAAAAAGCTTTCTAAACTAACTTATCTTACCTAATGCAACTAAAAATAAGCAAAATGACTAAGCCATAAGCTCAAATAAGCCAATTGGGCTTTTGACTGTTTTGCAAACAGATGGGACAGCTTTTGGGGCTCAATTTTAAACCCTTTAAGCTGTTTTTGAGGCCAAGTGGGGCCCCACAGCCTTGGTGATTTCCCAATAAGCTTCAATAAGCCCCACTTTTTTTGGGGTTTGAGACACCAATAAGCACACTTATAAGCAAAAAGAAGCTTAGAAAAAGCAATGAAGCAAACTGACCCCACAAAGTGTCAAAACAGGCAAACAGGCCTGTTTGTGCTTAAAAATAAGCACTTCAAAAAGAAGCTTATGGAAAAAGGCTTCTTTCTAGCTAAAATTTAACCTATAAGCTTCTCAAATCAGCTTTTAAAAAGCATTTTGAAATTTCTTTAGACTATTTTAAAGTTGTCTAAAAACTGCTAAAATTCATTTATCTATGCTTATGCAGATTTTAAGTTATACTCTAAATACAATTGCACACCACTCTGCCACTTACTCAATGCATAAACATCTTTGATTTGAACATGTGAATGAAGCCTAATATCTATTTTAAGCTAATGATCAAAAATAAGCTGTTCTAAAGAAGCAATTTGCCACAGATTCAAGTCTTAGCTAGATTAAGCTTGGTTTTTGAGATTTAAAGTATAAAAACTGATTTAAACTATTAATTATACCTAAATTAAACTAAGAGAATCTGACTAAATTACCATAACCCAATTTGACCCATTTTGTCCCTTACCCCAAACACCCCTTTAACTTTCTAAAAAGGTTTTTTAACTTGTTTTAAAGAGATTTTGGCCAAGGGTCTTAAAACAGAAACTTAAACTTGAACAATAAGCATAAATGAGCACATTTAATTAAGCACTAAACACAAATAAGCTGGAATTAAGCAGATGAACAGTAATCAAATTTAATTATCAAATAAGCACTTGGAAAAGCCACAACAGACTATGCTACTTTAAACCATTTTAAGGCAGATTTAAACCAAACCTTTCACAGACAAATTTTAAACCAAAGGCTAATTAAACTAAACACTTAAAAGAAAAAAAGTAAGCTCGAATAAGAAAATGCAAAGAGTAACTAAGCTAATAAGCAATGCTACAGTAATATAAAAAAAAAACAATGCAGAAAATTAAAAATGGAGACTTACAATAGTCCAAAGTAAAGGAAACCTAAAAACTAGTCCTAACCACCCCTAGTCCAATTGTTTCTGAAACATTTCATACCCATGTGTCCATCCATTTTTGACCAATCATCCAATGATATAAGCTCGTGTATATAAGATACATATTTTTTTTTTGTGATATAATCTTGAATAATTTCATATCTTAAAAATTAAAAACTTACAGGGAAGGAAATTTGAAACGAATACTTCATTAATTTATAAAAAAACAGATACAATGCTAAAACACAAATTTTAAAAGATTACAAAATTCAAAACTCTCCATGCCATTGAAGGCTTACAAGTTATCTATTTATACTAGAAACTAGCTCTTGAATTTCTTTCTCTTGTGCTTCTTCTGTGAGAGGCTTCACAGTCTCTATCTCAGCCATTGAATTTGGTTTGTGTTTCTTTTTAAGCAATCCGAGCCCTTGATTTTGCTTTGATCATTGTGGGATTGCCAACTTGGCAATAGTGTGATAGTGATTAGTGGGGGTTTAGGCTTTGTGTTGGTAAAGGTTGGAGATTGAGTGTTTTGGTAAAGAGGGGAGGGAATCCCGTGAATAAAAATGGGGGGGGGTGAGCTAGTGGCAGGAAGTTGGTTAGGGTTATCAAAGTTTGATTTGGGGTATGAGTGAAATGATTGGTGATAAGGCAGAATGGCCCCTTACTCATATAAGTAGTATTTGCAAAATCAGTCCCTTGTGGTGTTGAAAGTTTGGAAAGGTTGGCAAAAGTGGTCCCTCAATCTTACAAGGTAATTGAAAATCAGTCCTTTTTGTAATACAAGTATAGGGTTTGGCAGGAATCCCCCCCTACTTGTATTTAACTAAATTGCAAAATCATTCAGCCTTGTCTTTGTTTCCTCTTGTATTATAACTTTGGAATTGGCCAATTTACAGTCCCTCAAGTTAAATTTTTCTGCTTCAGTCTCTCTGAGTGTTGACTCTGACTTTTGTCGGGGTTTGAACTTATGACTTTGACTGTTTGACTGTTCTGGTGATTTTTGACTTGTGACTTTTGGCTTTGATTTGGGGTTGCTTCGTCTTTTCACTGCTTTTTCCATTCCGTGCTCAGTTTTGTCATTTTTGGCTTTTGTTTTTCGTCGCTTGATGGATATCCGTCTTCCTGTAACACAACACAAAATGCAAAACAACATATATTTGGCAGTTTTATAGTCATTTAAGTCCGTTTTTAATGGAAATAGTATGTGTAATTAAGCACATACCAAAATCCCCATAACGAAAGATTGACGTGTACCTCACGCAATGTTATGAAGTAAAACATTTACAAAAACTAAGAATCTCGATCCCCCTCGACTAATAAACCTCGAAAAGTAAGCTAAGTGGTTCTTAAGGAAACAAAGATCAATAAGCTTCGACAAGTCCCGTTTTCACCATTTTTATAATGTACACTAAATATCCCAAATAATTTTTGGATTATCCTTTTTTCTTTTCTAACTACCTGTTGACTTCCGTATTTTATCAACACATTGAAACTGACATAGAATGAGAAGCGCCATAAGAAATAATCTAACGAATGTCCGAAATGGATAAATCTTACGTCCCCATTTTTTTACTATCACCAAACCTAACGTAAAACGAAATCGACTGTTAAGTACAAGTAAAGGATGCCAACACTAACTTATAACTATGACTTGTCAACTTTTCTCCTCCCATTAAATTATTCAAATAGAGTGATTGTGCTTAATTTTGAAGTTTAAATTAGAGCGACAAATTTAGAAAGTAGATAGTTTATGTGTATAACGATATTTCTGAAGATTTTGGGAAAAGACTAGTCACACCACCAACCAGCATATTCCTCGGAAAGATCCCCAGCCGAGTTCGGCTTAGGTTATCAGGTTGAGACCCCACAGGAGAATGTTCGCAATGTAATAGCGGGATACTCCACTCTTTTAGGCCGAATTTCTTAGATTTACCGCTAAATAAACAATACTACTCAAAGCACGCAAACATCAAAAATTTAATGATCTTAATGGTGTATTAATCATGTAGCTACCTTTTTTCTCGGAAACGCCAGCCTCAATCACAAGTGCCCAGTTTTTTGACACCCCCGAGAATACTTAATCAGAAATAATCTAACCGACGGCAACCAACAACTTTTTGAAGTCTTAAAGCAAGTTATTCTTAGTTCAAAATTATACTTGAGTTTAGAAAAAGAAATCTTAACCATTAAATTTTCATTTATTGCTATATACATACTATAATACCGCCATCATTTACAGACCTACAACATCGGCCACGCCTCCGACAAGATGTATGAACTAGTCTGACGATGTTTTCTTATTGATAAACACTTACTAATCACTTTGGCATTTATTATCTCATACTATGCATTGGTTTGAAGACTGCAACAGCGTTTGTGAGCCGGCAAGATGCATAAACCTTTCATCATTCCACATTTTATATTATTTATATATTATTGTTATTTTTTTATTTTTTATATTTTTTATTTTTTTATTTTTTTTATTTTTTTTATTTTTTATTTTGCAACATATTTTCCGTAATAGAGAAAATTTCGTTTTAGAAACTCAAGTATAAAGCTGAACTAAGATGAATATTTTCGTTTCCGAAAGAGCTTCTTTTTAGAAAATGTCGGTTTAAAGTTAAAGCAAAATTAAGCACGTTTATTAGTTAGGTTAAGAGCTTCTAGTAAAAAAGGCGACAAGTTACCATAAGCATTTAAAGATTTCCAAATAACCTTGTTTAGCAATCCTACTTGTAAAAACACTACATTTTTATGTTCTTCGCAAATTTAAAAATCCCTAATCAAAGGATCCGCGAATGCATAGCCTAAAACTTTCTTTATTAAATGGTTCAACGGAACAAAGGCTAAGGCCAACAAACACCACGATCGAGTCAAATTTAATTCTCATTCCAAACCATTAGGAATGTCAAAACTATGAACAAAACACTTATTTATTTTTGAAATTTTTAATTTTTTCATTTTTTTGAAAATATTTGGTGTAAAAACGGGGATACTTGACAACAACGACTGCCGCAAAAATCAATCGAAGATCCCCCCCATACTAAACTAAACATCGCCTCGATGTTTTAAAGAGGTTCCACGTAAATCTAAGGCATTTATAAGTGTGCCAAAAATAAAAACTATAGTCGAATAGATTGGATATGGGATTCCCAAAATGAAGCTGAGATGGCAACTCTTGTGAAGTGAAATGACAAAACTAAGATCAGCGAGATCTCACCATCCGGGAATTCCTGACGAAATAACAACACAAACACCAAGACACGTGTAATGGAGAGAGGCGACCCTCCTCACACATCAAGAAAACCTTATTTATACTACATACAGGATACTACTACTACTTGATAACATGGGTTGCCTCCCACGAGCGCTTGTTTAAGTCGCTAACGCTTGACCTAGTCCTCGAATTTTATGGGTGCCTTGGGAGGTTTGGAGATCTGGGACAACCAATTGTGTACGTCCCCATTCCAAGTATGCTTCAAACAATGACCATTCACTTTGAAATTTGGCCTGGAGTTTTGGGACAACTCGACAGTGCCATATGGAAAAACTTGGGTTACAGTGAATGGTCCACTCCAGCGGGTCTTAAGCTTGCCTGAGAAAATCTTTAATCTAGAGTTAAAGAGGAAGACTCAGATCACCTACGTTGAAATGCGATTTGTGGGATCTTGGAGTCATGATTCTCTTAGTTTTCTCCTTGTAAATAAAAGAATTTTCATAGGCATGATCACGAAGTTCATTAAGTTCATTGAGTTGAACTTTATCCGGATTATCACCCGCCTGTTCCTTTAGATCAAAGTTTGTATGCTGTAAGGCCGCTGTAAGATTTTTGTGCTCCAACCAACCGGTAGATACATCTTCATATACAAGCTTGTACGGAGTGCACACCATGGGTGGTTTTGTATCTGTACGGAAGGCCCAGAGAGCGCATCCATTTGTCCGACCAAGAGGCACGGTTTTCCGCCTATGGTCCTTTCAAAGAATTCCCCCCCCCCCACTATTCTAACCACGATTGGATACCTGCAATTTGCCGCAACATTGTTTTGTGGGTATATGCGATGAGAGACGATGATTACTCCGTAAATTTAAGCTCGACCTTTTGCAAATTGGTCATTGCAAAAATGGGTTTCCGGCGTTCACTTATGATGCACTAGGGCACCAAATCTGAGAAGAGAGTTTTAAGAAATTTGCAACAACTCGGCATCATGGTGGGAGCGCTTCGCTTCAACCCATTTTGATAATTAATCGACTCGCCACGAGTATATATTTTCCCCACTTGAAGACTGGGACACGGCCCATAAAATCAATGCCCAAATGGTCTAAATATTTCGCAAACGTGGATAGAGTTTGGTGGCGAATCTCATCACGTTGCAAATTTTGCCTTGACGTTGACAAATGTCACATCGGGTACAAAAGTCGTGGGCAGTCCTTGTGATCGTGGCCAATAAAAGTCCTGAATCGAAGATCTTTTTAGCGTGTGTAATTGGTTAACCAGTAGTGCCCCCTGGTCCACTGTTGCAACTTAGAGATGTAAAAAGCTTCTTGCCACCGAAACACAACGCCTAGTTACTGTCAGCACAAATCTTGAATAGAAAGGGGTCGTCACCAGAAATAATGTTGACATCTTTAAAAACTTGTTTTGTCTGTTGGGCGGACAATCCCTTGACAATGAAGTTCCCCGGCATGTAATATTGTGAAATCTGGAAACCATGGTGTATTATCATCACGAGAGCATCCATCTAAGGAGTTTCGAGTGGAAACTGGTTTCTGGATTTCCTTGTCTCGAGCTCATTTTGTGAGGTTCTTCTCAAGTCTGAGAGATGATCGGATGGCAAGATTTCTGCTCCTTTGTGTCACATTCGTCATCTCCACCATCGAATTTCTTGACAATAGGATCCACCGCATTAATCTTGCTTAGCATCCGTTTTACAAAAGCAGATACTTATAGCTAGAATGTCTGTATACACTAATGATCTTGACAAAACGAGATATGATCGGAATTTCTCAAAACGTACAACTACGACAATAATCTTTTCCGGTCCTAGTGTAGTGGCTTTGCCTATCGATCATTGTCCTTGCGGCATAGTGAATTGGATTGGAATGCTTGTTCTTCTTTGCCCTAAATTGCCCCAATGCAAAGATCGCTTGCTATCACACATTATTTCGAAGGGCCAAGTCCCTACGTGAGCAATCAAAATTAGACCTTGGTCAATTTTCTTTAATGTATTAAAGGGATTCGAACACTCTTATTGAGAAAAAAATGGATCTCATTTTCAAGCAAAGGGTCTTGGACGGGTAATTTTTGAAAAGTCTTGTATGAAACGTCGGTAAAAACCAGCATGCCCAAGAAAACTACAGACACCTTTGACAGTAGTCGGGTGAGGGAGCTTGGCTATAACTTTAACTTTAGCACGATCGACCTCAATTCCAGACTTAGAAAATTATGTGTCCAAAACAATGCCTTATATTAAGACCGTAAAATGGCTTTTCTCCAATTAGGACAAATGTGTCTTCATCACTGCTTTAACATTTTTTCCAAATGGGATAGGCATGTAGAAAAAGAATCCCCCTGAAGACCGAGAAGCCATGCCTGAACACTTCCATTGTCTTTTCGATCATTCATGAAGATTGCCATCATACATCGTTGAAACGTGCCGGGTGCATTGCATAGCCCAAAAGGCATGCGGCGATAGGCGAACGTTCCGTATGGGCAAGTGAATGTTGTCTTCTCTTGATCCTTCGGGTCAATAGGAATCTAAAAATAACCCGAGAAGCCATCGAGGAAACAATAGTATTGGTTTCTTCCCTCGAGTCTTTTTAGCATTTGATCCATGAAGGCAAATGGGAAGATTGGTCTTTTCGGTAGCTTTATTCAACTTCCTATAGTCATGCACACTCTCCACCCCGTGACCAATCGAGTTGGTACAAATCATTATCAATCAATCTTGACGACAGGTTATGCCAACCCTTCTTTGGTACACAGTGTCCCCGGGCTTACCCCATGGCTGTCAGAGATCGGATAAATTAATCCAGCGTCAAGAAGTTTTTTTCCAACCTCTTTTTTGATGACGTCGTGATCTTTGGGTTTACCCGTTCTTTAACTCTGAACTGTTGTTCGTAGTCCTCTTCCATAAGGATTTTTGTGAAGTACAAAACTCTGTATCACACCCTTAGATATCGGAGAGTTTCCAAAGCGATGGCTCGCTTTGGGACTTGAGAACCTAGATAAGAGCTGCTTCTCCTCACCTTCCAGAGTCTTTACGCAAATATGAACGGGCAACTGTCTCACCTTCCAAATGCGTATTCTAAATGAGGTGGCAAGTCCTTGAGTTCAACCTCGGGAGGCTCATCAATTGATGATTTAACGGTTTTAGCTTCAACAACTTTGAGTTCTTTCCGGATTCCCGGGCGAAATAATCTTTAATGATAGTCGGAAAAGAGGAGTAACGTTCACTATTAGAATGCTTCGTAATAAGAAAGTCAACCCTCTCGGATCATAGTAAGTACGTTTATTTCGTAAAATTGGATCATCATTGACTAGCTATGAAAAGGCGTTGCTTCTTCGAGAAGGAGAAAATCACTATCCCTGAAGGGAGTTAGTGTTGGTGAAGAATTTGAAACAATTGGATCATAATCCGGAGAAGGATTAACCGTAAGCTACGACGGAAAAAACCAAAAACTTCTTGCGAGTATTCTTCACTTGCCAATTCATATGACGCCGATTCGATTCGCCGTCATATGATTGTATTAGCCTTGTTTAAATTTTTCCCCTCGAAGTATGGTCTCAGATTGAAGGTGATGGCGTCATTTGCCAACACGAAGGTTATTCACCTTCGTAAACATCATCAATGCACGACTGTCTTATGAAACTCTCCGAGAATTAAAGGTACTCGGAGTTTGGTTCAAAAATCTAAATCTTCGACCACGAAATCTGCTAGAAAACTGAACTTTCCACCATTAACCAGACGTCTTTGCTATACCGATCGGTTTTCAGTGATTGAACGATCTGCAGCTCTCGCGTCATGTCAAGACGGTGGTTAGTTTCGGGAGAGAGATAGATCTTTCATACGGAATATGCATAAGATTATGCTTGCGCCGAGATCGCCTAGGCGTTGCATTGTTATAAATCCCAGAAAATTCACATGGAATAAGAATCAGCCAGGGTCCTCCAAGATATTTTCGTAACTTGTTTAGGATAACCGCTTGAGCAATCTCGATCAAGTGGATTTTAAAGGCCATTTCACTCAACTTTTCTTTTTTGCCAGATTAAAGTTTTTAGAGTCGAGGCAGAATTTCGGCATAAAAGGGTCAAGCATGCCGTAAAGCTCATTACGAAACTCAAATCTCATAAGATTTCGTAAGAATTTCTCACTTTGATCGTTAAGCTTTTCGACGGCGTCTTTCATCATTTCTTCTTGAAGAACGGAATTGATGTATCGTTGGTAGGCCCCATCGGAGCCTAATGGGAAAACATCGGGGGCCTCGATTTGGATTTTGAATAAATAACTTGAACCACCGCAGGTTTGGAACGGCTTTCGATGCTTCCGTTATTAGTAGAAGCATCATGTCCTCGTACCTCGTATCAGATTCATTACTTTGGAGAAGAAACAGAAAGGAATCGCGTCATTGATATCAACACCACGTCGGGTGGTGAACCTTTCAAATCTTCCTTCGGGTATGGTAACGTGTTACTACCCGGGAGAGTCCCGAACCTGAAGTTAAGGCGTTATTAATAAGTCACAAACTTGGAAAGCATGTCCCGTTAATGGCTAGCAGCCATTTGGTTTTGCAAGGTTTGGCCTTGGTTTTATTTGCATGTTCCTCAAACTCATTCATTAGCTTTGACGTAGTTGTCAAATCAGTTTTTGACACACCATATGTCTGAGGAACAGGAAGCCTGTAAGCTGGTGGTTTATTAACTGGGACGGTATACTTGGGCTTTGTTGAAAATGTTCCCTCGGTTTTTGATTGTAATTGTTCCCCGATTAAAATTGTTTTGTTATTCCTTGATAGGCTTTGAACGGAGGAAAACCGGGAGGTCATATATGATTGCAACCATGCTAAGTTGCGTTTAACTGCATTATCTTGGTTGAGAATTTGCCGCAAAGCGGCTTGGACACATACTCTTGATATTGTCACGATAATTGTTGCATCGGTGCTGGACAATTTGGTAAGAAGACCACCCCCACAAGTTACACAACTTTTTGATTCTCCGCTTTACGGCAGCTGGGGTTTGTTTTTGTCTTATCGAAAATCAATGCTACTAACCAATCTTTTTCAGCCCACAACTTCGGATGCAACTGAGGGGTCGAAGAGCTTCGTACTCACTTGGAAACAATGCCTTGCTTCGTGATTGACAAACTTGGACTTGGCTCCGATGATTTTTAGCATATCTCTCTCGAGGCATTTTTATCTCAGAAAGTTACCACCCATCCGCAGCGAGTTCATGAATCTGATCATTTGAATTTATTGCATTATAGAATGTATCGAGTTAAAGCAATTCGAAAACCTATGAACGGGGCATCCCCTAAGAAGATCATTGAATCGGTCGCCATGCCTCCGTAAAATTTTCATCAAATTTTTTGAAAACATCGTGATTTCATTTCGAAGATTTGTTGTTTTAGAGGGAGGGAAGACATTGTTAATTGAATTTCCAAACAGATCTCCTATGTAAGAATCATCGAGGGGCTCTTTTTCAAGACAAATTCGGAGCCTCCTCGAAGGAAAATGGGAAAAGCAATAAGCTTAACCGAGACTACTCGGGACTACGGAGAACTTCATCGAGAAGTATCTTGTTGAAATATCGGATGTGAGCATGTGGGTCTTCTTTATCATGTCCAAAAAATTGCTTGTTTTGAACAAGATTAAGTAGACCATGCTTGATCTCAAAGTTGTTGCAGTAATTGTTGGGAAAACGATCGGCATTATTCCTTCGTAACCCTCGGTGGGTGCTTCGAGTAATTGCGCCATAGTTCGATTATCGTCCATCGTAACTATGGGAGGATTGAAAGTTTCTTGATTGTTAATTATTGGTTTCTCAAGATTTGGTGATTTCAACAGAAGTTTGTCGACTTGTTGTTTGTCGACGTTTACGGGCTTTGAGACAGTGCCATGCAAAAAATATCGAAATATAAAAAGAAAATTACACTAATTTTTTTTTATATTTTTTTTTATTTATTCACAATATAATTTACGCAGGACAATGAGATAAGACAACTTCAACCAAATAATCTACTTACTTCACGGTAGCTCTCAAAAAGATAAACGCACAGGTGAGCGGAGGAGTAGGAATAGCGCGAAGCTTATTTCTCCTTTCGGGTCGTAGTTCCTTGGAACAACCCTCCTTATACCCACTTTTTAGTTTGTTTAACTTTTCAAGGTGAGTCGTACGTCGTAAGAGACACAAATGGCAAGTTTTTAAATCTTTTTTGTTCGATTTGGGAACCAACAAGTTCACCGAAGTTATTATATAATACTTCGGAAAGTATTATATGATTGATGAATATTATTTCTTGATTTAAGACAATGACGTTTTATTATTTTTTGGTTTTTCTTTTGTTTTTAATGTGATAATATACTAACAAAAGTAAATGAAAAAATATTTTTGTATGTGGGGGGGGGGGTGTTGTGTTTCTTTTTATATTTTAGATAGAAGATAATATTCACGAAGAATCAAACACAAATTGTCTAAGACGTAACGATAAGCATGTTACAGCCTCCCCAGCACCGCGCCACAAATTGATTCGTCAAATAATAAATATATATACTAATAATATAAGGAAACATAATCAACCAATTGCCATTGACCAAGGCAAGAAGACAAAATTCACTAAATAAAAAATAATACGTAACCGGAAGTATGATACCCGGATCGTTTATTCCCAACTAGGCTTATTGGAAAATCAGAATGACGGATGATGATTGATGTTTCGAATAGACAAAGGTAGATTGATTTTCTATTTATAAGATTAAAAAATGTAAAAACCATTAATTAAACCTAAAAACGAAAGTAAAATACTTAAAACCTAAAACGGGTAACAAAACGGGGTTAAAAACCTAAATTTAGCGCATTAAACCCTAGAACAAATTTTAAACTAAAAATAGATTCTACTTGACTAAAAACGAAGTTTAAAAAAAACTAAACTAAAAACGGAGGTCGTTTGACCCAAAAACGAGTCAAAACAAAAAACCGGGACGAACCCCGTTCTTTAAAAAATGAATTTTGAAAAATTAACCCTACAGAAGTTTTAATATTTTTCCTACAAAATATATGAAAAAAGAAAATTTTTAAAAAAAAGTTTGTATTTTTTTATTATTATTTTATTTTTTATGATTTTTTAAAGTTTTAAAAGAAAATAAATTATAAAAAATACCAAAAGTTTACAAAAAATTCGGGAAAAATTACATAAAATAGGTTGAGAGCTTATTGTCCTATGAAAAATAAGCAGGAGTAACCAGCTTATCAAAAGCTGAAAATAAGCGATAAAAGCTTATATGGGCATTGGCAAAAAATCCCTTAACACCAAAGCGCCCAAAGGTCCTAAAGAAAAACCCAAGGGCGTCGAGCGAGTGTGTGTTATGTTTAAAATAGGTTGACGAGTGGCAGAGGTCGGTCCCAACGAGGCTAGAATGGAAAATCGAATGACGAATTGATAAACGATGTTTGAATATTACAAGATTATGATTGGTTTTCTATTTATTATAAGTTAGATATGCAAAAACGATTAAATAAAACCTAAAAATGAAAGCTATATAACTTAAAACCTAAAATGGGCACGAAAAACGAGGGCTAAAAACCTAAATTTTGCAATTTAAAACTAAGGGTACAAAGGGGCTTTTCTTTTTGGCTTTTTTGAACAAATGAGCAAATGAAAATGGAAATTAAGCCATGCCTAGTATCTATCCTACCCTAATAAGCTAAAACAACCAAATATGAGCCAGTTAAAACCAACAAATAAGCAGAATAAGCAAATAAGCCAAAGGCTTTGGGCTGCAGGCCAAAAAGGCCCTTGGGGCACTTTTAGGGCTTATTTTTAAGCCCTTAAAGTGGGACCCAATGGCTGAGCTTATAGGGGCTTAAAGCACACCCTATAAGCTCACTAAAATTGCTTTTTAGAAAGAAAATGGGAAGCAATTGGACAGCTTAAAGAAGCTGTCAAAAATGGCTTTAGCACCAGGGGATTTTTTTGGCAGATCTGAAAATAAGCTCTAAAAAGCTCAAAATAAGCTAAATTTCCTAAAAAGCTTTCTAAACTAATTTAATACACCTAATGCAACAAGAAATAAGCAAAAGCAATAAGCCACAAGCTCAAATAAGCTAATTGAGCTTTTGAGCTTAAGGCTGTTTGAAAAACAGCCAAAAGCCAACTCTTAGCTTAAAAATAAGCCACCTAGAAGGTGTCTTAAGGTCTGGGCTTTTGGGGGCTTATTAAAGAGCTTATATTTCTTTTGGGGCTTATTAAGAGAGCTTATAAGCATTCTAAAAATGTGAAACTTAAGTTTCCTGTCCAGCTTAAATTAAGCCAGAAAAGGGGTGCCATTAGGCTGTTTTTGCACCAGGGCAAAACAAAATCCAAACAACCCTTTAATAGATACTTTAGGCTTATACAATAACCCTAAGACATACTGTTTAATCACTTATAAGCTATAAAAAGGAAGAAGAGGACATAAAAGACTTTAAGAAAAAGCAATTTAAACTTATTTTGAACAACTAATGAGCAAGAAAAAATAGACTTAAAAACAGCAGTACTAACTTTTGAGTTAGTACTGCCAAAAGGGACTTAAGCTGAGAAAGCTTTAATAAGCTAACTTTTTGGACAAAAAGAAGCTTAGGAAAGCTAATCTAGCCTAATAAGAGGATATCAACACCAAATAAGCAGTTAGTTCAGCTTAGACCCTTAAATGAGCAAATGAGCTTATTAGCTCATTTCTTCTGACTTCTGCCAACTCAAATAGCCATGGGTGGCATTTTAGGCTTGAAAAAAAAAGTTAGCAAAATGAAAATTTAAAAAACAAAAATAATTAAAACAGATAAAGCATACATATCTAATTAGCATAATATCTTGCATTTTAGAACCTTAATACTGTATATAGCTTATCTAACTTTTAGCTTAAAAATATGACTTCTAAAATTGCTTAAACTGCTTTGACAGGATGTTACCTAAACACAAACACAAATTCACACTTATACTACCACACTCTCTGCATTAAAGACTCTTAAAATGAATATGTAAATGAGCACAAAAGACCACTTAAGCCAATAATAAAAATGAGCTAGTCTACAAAAGGAAATAACCTCAAATTCAAGACTTAGCTAATTCAAACTTAGTTTTTGAGATTTTATGAAATAAAACTTGATTAACTATTATAAGCTATAATTAAGCTAAATGAAGCTGACTAAATGACTACAACCCATGCATGAACCAAATTTACCCATTTTGGTCACTGTCCCAAACACCCCTTTAATTTCTAAAAATGGCTTTTTAAGCTGTTTTAAGGAGATTTAGGCCAAGGGTCTCAAAGTCAAAAGCTTGTACATG
Source organism: Tanacetum coccineum (assembly GCA_026074375.1). Classification (NCBI taxonomy): domain Eukaryota; kingdom Viridiplantae; phylum Streptophyta; class Magnoliopsida; order Asterales; family Asteraceae; genus Tanacetum; species Tanacetum coccineum. The sequence goes on along the minus strand of BQNB010132039.1, from coordinate 2,869 downwards.
AATAATAAGCATCCATAAGCATAATGAAAAAGAAAATAAGCACAATTAAGCTAAAAATAAGCAAATGCAGTTAAATAAGCTTAAAATTAAGGAAAAGAGACTTACAAAAGCCTTAGCTCTAAACAAGGCTGTCAATGCTCATTAGAGCTTAATCAACAAAGCTCTAGCTTGTGTTTAACAAGCTAGTGAGTCCATAAGCCCATCCATATCCGGCTTATCATCCAAAATTATAAGCTGTGGTAATTTTGGGAGGTTTTTCTTGATTTTTGTATTTTCTACTTAACTTTTTAGTTTACTCAATGAAGAAAGCTTATAAATAAGCTATTCTAAGAGCTTTTTGAACTCACTCTAACACAATTTAACAACTTAAAACTTGGAATTTAAAGATTGAATTTTAACTTAAATACCTCAAAATTTCATTAAACTTTAAAATTAATACAATGCTGAAAGAAAAAGTTTAATAAGCTGAAAATAAGTAAAATAACTTAAAGAAAATTACAAGTAAACTAAGATTAAGCTAAGATGCCTTTAAGGCTTACAAAATGGTCTTATTTATAGCCGAATCCTTCTTTGCTTGGTCTTGCAGCTGTGCTTTCCTTGTGAGAGCTTCAAAGGGTGTGCTAGTTGTGTGAGAGGCTTGACAAAAGCTAATCTCAGCCCTTGAAATCATCTAGTGCTTCTTTTGAGTCATCTAAGCCATTAAAAATTTAAATTATTGAGGAAAGGGGGATTGCCAACATGTAAAGGCTGTTTAGGGTTTTGGGAAAAGGTTAGTAGAGGTAGGGGTGGGGTTTATCCAGGTTTTAATGGGGTTTATGGGATAAAAAAGTAATGGTTAACTCGTGAGTGGTTTGGGGGGGAAATGGGCGGGAAAACCTGTTATAAACAGGTTTGGGGTGACAGGGTAAAGGTTTTGGGATTTGGCAACTTTGGCCCTCCATTGTTATGAGTTGTTTTGCAAATTTAGTCCATATGGAGATACAACATTGAGGGGTTGGCAAGTTAAGCCCCTCAATGTATATATTTGTATTGCAAATCTCGTCCTTGGTTAATACAACTTTGGGGTTTTGGCAGAAATGCCCCCTCAATGTTGTATTTTCAATATAATGCAAATTCAGCCCTTGTCCTCTTTCTCTTTGTAATATAACTTTGGGAATTGGCAAATTTTGTCCCTCAAGAATTAATTTCATAAAAAAAAGCACTGTAGTAGTGTAATTTTCTTATTATATAAAAGATTATTGTCATTTGTTTTTATCTTTAACATAAATTTGTCATTTATTATTATCTCTCTTCTGTGCACCTTCGAACCATACGGGTCGACTATTTACGTGGAATGATGTGACGAATCAAATTTCTCACTTATAAGGTGTAAATATATCTAACTCAAATAATGTATGTGATACATATGTTAACATAATTTATGACTACGTAATGATGTTATGCATAATTTTTTTTGATTAATTGGATGATTAATATTAGTGGGGTATTAATCAAGTAACAAACGCGCACGTGGGAAAACCTTGCTATCCGCCATAAACCCTGATAAATGATGTTAGGTGCAAACCCTCATGTCGATTTTGGATCCTTACTGCCGGAATAAGACCGTCTCATTAAAAGTTAACATCTTTTCCTGGAGACTTGCTATCGACCGGCTTCCAACTATATTCAACCTTGACGAACGTGGCATTGATCTTGATTCTACTCGATGCCTCATGTGTGATGATGGCCTTGAGTCGTCGCAACATATTTTTGTGGATTGTAAAATTGCTACTTCAGTTTGGCATTAGGTCTCCAAATGGTGGGGCTTTGATGACTACCCAAAATCCCTCACTTGTCTCATCTCATGGGCCGACTCGACAAACCTTAAGGGCATTATCAAGTGTTTCTTCGATGCGGTTATCCAAACAACATTGTGGCTGCTTTGGAAATTCCAGAATAAGACTTGTTTTGGCACTAAACGTCCACGTAAAGATACACTTAGGAATGACATCATAGTCCTCTTACACACTTGGATCTCGAATAGGAATTCAAAAGTTAATCCTAATTGGTTGGATTGGATTGTCAATCCTAAAACCGCTTTTAATATCTCTTTGTAACTATGTTACGAGTTTAGTCACTATATTAGCCTATTACGAATAAGTCTAGGGGCCTACGTGTTAAGTTCAAACTTATATTAGCCAAGTCTATTAGCATTAGGAAACGTTTTCTAATTCTTGTATCACAAGCGGACTTACACTCCTTGCTGGAGTCGGTTTTCCCTCCCCCTCATCTCTATAAAAGGAGGTGAGGGGGGAGGGGCTTTGTACGTATTCTTTCAATTACTAATCTAAACGTCGATTAGGGATATTACCTTGTGCTCGTTCTCCTTGTTCTTTTCTTCATCTTTGTTGCTTGTGTGTGTCTTCAAGGTCGTGGTTCCGCATCTAGTAACCAGGGATGTAGGTGGTTGAATCCTACAAGTGGTATCAAGAGCTCGGTTCGCGGGGTTCTCTGGTTATCTAGGAATGATCTTGAAGGGTCTCTGTTGTTCGATTTTCTGGAAGGAGCAGAAGGTTTTTCTGCTTGGGCTACTAGGTAATCGACAAAGAGTTTCTTGTTGTTCGGATCTTGAACGGCAAGGGTGTAGCAGGGTTTCGATAGAAAAGGGGTCTTGGGTCTTCGATTGTTCGGGTTTGAGACAAGGTGTAGAAGGCTTAAGGTTTTGTTGATCTTTGGTTTTAAAAATCGACAAGTTTTCAGTGTCGGTTGTTTTCTCCTGCCGCCGGTGATATAGGAGGAAGAAGGAGACGTAGGTTGTTGTTTTTGTTTAAAAGTCAACAAAAGAGTAAAATACTTCAAAAGGATAGTGCGTTTAGTTTAATCATTTTTT
>BQNB010132038.1:0-18690 GCA_026074375.1 Tanacetum coccineum | reverse complement strand
AAGCCGACTTTGATCCTGAGGAAGAAATTCGTCTTGTTGAGAAATTGTTGTATGATAATTCATCTCCTCGACCTCCAGAAGAATTTAATTCTGAAAATTCTAATGCTATAATCGAATCTTTCTCTCCATCTCCTATCCCCGTTGAGTATAGTGACTCTCTTATAGAGGAGATCGATTTATTTCTTACTTCGGATGACTCGATGCCACCGGCCATTGAGAATGATGACTATGACTCTGAAGGGGATATCCTTTTCCTTGAAGAATTGCTTAGCAATGATTCCCCTTCACTTCCTGAAAATGAGTCATCTCATTTTGATGTTCTGTCATCCCCTCGTCATCTTGCAAAACCACCGGATGATGGAATTTACTTTGAGCCCGATATGGGAGTTTCTACAAAAGTGGTGGATGATATTTCTGATAATTCGACAAGAGAACTTTATGTTTATGTGCCTAATGTTTTGCCCACCCTTCCCACCCTTTCTATAATGTTTGACACTTTGCTTCCATTTTCATTCGAAAATGAGGACAAAGTTCATCTCTTATCTCATCGGGGCTTTAAAGCTTTCCAGCTCATTTCTAATTTTTCTGAAAGCCCGATGATGATCTATGAGAGGACATTCCTATCTTAGATGTTCCATTTCTCCATTTCTATCCTCCTTGACCAGCTCAAGTATGGGGGATCGAGTCAGGCTCAAGACCCGGTTAACAAAAATAAGCGCTTCGTGGGTGGCAACCCATGCTTATCCTAATATTATAATAATAATTGTAACGAATAAGTGTGTTGGTGTAGGAGTCCGCCTCTTTCCTTTTCTTGTGTTTTGTGTTTTGGTGTATGTCCAGTACTGCCCCAAAAAGAAGCCTCACGTGCTCGTGGATTTGTCCTTCGTTTCACGAGTACTCGAAGAATCAAACTCCTCGAACAAGATTATGGGAATCCAATACCAATCTTATCGACTAAACGTTTAATCTTAAACTTTGATGCACACTTAATAAACGGCTTTAGATTTTACGTATATACCCTTCATAAAAACATTAAGTGAAAAATGTTCAATTTCAAGTATGGGGGGATCTATCGATTTGATTGGTTCCGGCATTCTTTGTTTTCCCCCACGTAAACCCCCGTTTTTACCTTATACCTTATACCAACCGACCAAAAATTCCAAAAAAATGAAAAAATACATAAAATTTTCAAAAATAAAATAAGTGTGTTATCACAAGTTTACTTTCCTGCTGGGTAGTAATAAGATAAATTTTTACTGCGTCGATGCGTGTTGAGCTCTAGCCTGCCCTTAACTTTTAGACTAAGCTTTAGCGGATCTTTTTATTAAAGATTTTAAATTTGCGAAAAACGAGAAATGATAAAGTTGAATATAAGTTGGATGCTAAACAAGGATTAGTTGGAAATCTTAAGAGCTCATAAGTGTAATTTGTGGCTTTTTCTCCCATAAGCTCCTAACCTGACTAATGTGCTCCTTTCGAAAATTAAACTTAAATCAACAATTTTTGAATTCAAAATTTATTTAGTCTTAGTTCAAATTTAACAAATTTTCCTAACAAGGAGAAATTTGCTCTATATCATGGTAATTATAAAGTTTTTATAAAAAAATGAAAATGAGGTAATCATAATAAATAAAAATTATGGCTGATAAAATATTGTTGCATCCTTGGTGCCGTCACACAAACCGATGTTGCAGGCCTTCTAAAGTATAAGTTCCATAAGTAAACAATCAAAATCAGTTTCTCAGTAATCACAAAAAGATTTAAAAATAAAATTCGACTGCTCAAGCAAAGACTACAACTATTTAAATATAAAACGGGTCTTTGTTCGAGGGGGAGAAAGTGCTACCGAATAATGTTTTAAAACGTTCTTTCAAAGAATTCACAGAATTAACGGATACTGTTTAACTTAACGGATCATAATTTGAAGGGGGTTTGCTTTTTTTTAGTTCCACGGGCTTTATATGTCATTAGTTAGAATCTGTAGGGACTTAAATGCAATGTTGTGGCTTAGTGAATTAAGGCCTGAAACTACAAGGACTTAAGTTGCCAATTCTCATAGTTCTTTTAGCCTTAAGAAAGTTAAATAATGGAAATGCAAAACATCTCAACCCCCAGGGACTAAACTTGGCAATTTCCAAACCTCAAATAATAAACAAAAGGGGCGGTTTGAGCTTTGTTTATCAAAAACTCAAAAAAAAAATATCTCGCTCTCAAACCGTGCACCCTTCTTACCAAGAATTAAAAGTGTTTTTTGATCAAAAGGTAAAGCTAGAAAGTAGTTAGTAATCATCTAAATATCACTCTTGCAAAAGGATTTAATCTATAATGGTTTTAATCACTGATAATATCTTAATTTTGAATTAGGGTTCTTGAGAATCAAGTTGTGATTGGAAGCAATTAACTATGGGGTTAATGATCCCTTAGGTGTTCTTATGCTAGTATTAATCTAGTTTTAAATGAATCAAATCCACTTGTATGTTATGCTTGATTCTTTGTGCATTTTTGTATGAAATACTCATAGGGTGTTCTTGTGTTTGTGGGTTTGTGTTTTATAATTTAGTGTAGACCCTTTATGCCATAGAAACTCTTATTTGCATTTAGAAAACACAAAATCAAATGGTCTGATCTTTATGGTTCGCGATTTGAGGTTAAGGAAGTAAGTTTGTATGTTTGAGAGTTCTTATGGTTTGAGTAGCCGTATATCACTGGTGTGTGCTTAATTACACATACCTTTTACCTAATTAAACAAGCTAAAATGACCAATAATGACCAAAAACAGACATAAAATGCCAAATATGTGCTTGTTTTGCTTTGTATACTGTGCTGGTAACGGATATTCACTAAAGGACAAAAACGAAGACAAAACCGAGCACGAGAATGGATAGAGCGTGAAAATTCAAAGTCAAAGTCAAAGTCAAAAATGAAGCCGAAGACGTATTTATCTTAAATGGACCAACCCGCACCCCATTTAATGGGTCGGGTCAGCCCATTAAGCCCATATATATAAGCCTTAATGTTTAAATAGCCCTAGTCCAATCCAACACAAACCTCCCAATTTAATGGGAATAGGGTATACTGCCCACTATTAAGCCCAAATGATTATAAAGGCCCTTCAATGCGTTTAAATAGCCCTCCGTCACATCATCCAACACTACCCAACCTTGGCCAATTAACCAGGTCAAAACCCCACTCTAACCCGCTAAGCCCCAACACCCCTAAACTGCCGCTTACACAGTCTCCCAGGTCCTCCTAAGGACTCTAACATCTCGAACTAGACTTAAGGAACTAACACTCCTTTCCGTGCCCCCTCTCTACCAAACATTTTTATCTCGCTACATCCTAGTCCTTTTTCCCTAAACCCCGTCACAAATTAAACCTAACGTACCATACTTTTTCCCGCCATTGATAATTATTCGCCCGTTGTCACTATAATTCGCTTATCTACAAACAAACAAAAACCATCAAACCCCATACCCCCCCCCCCCCTAGCCTTTAAGAAGGTCCACATATGGCAATACTAACAAGCTGATTGGACCAAAAAAATCAAGGGCTCAGATTATACTACTTTGAAGAGCAAGAAGAATAGAGTGGATTTCATTGATTAAAGGTTGCGAAAGCACTTCAACAGAAACACACCTCAACGGGACAAGAACACCTCAAACGACTATATATGAGTGTGTGTTTTACACAAAGGAAAAAGGAGTAGTTTAATTAGTTTTTTAAGTGAATGTTAGACATAGCATATATCATGTACTTTATGCTTTACTGCTTTTTAAATCAAATTATTGTATTTTGTTTCAAGTCTTGTAAGAGTTTTTAAGAATTAATGAAATTTTAAGTCTATGCAATTCTGTTTTTAGTATTAAGTAAATGTGATGTTTATGGTTAAATAAGCTCAATAAGCTCTTATAATACCTTATATAATCTGTTTTCATTAAGCAAATTAAACTGTTAAGTACCTAAGACAAATTCACCAAAAATCCACCCCTAAAATTACCAAAGCTTACTTGGAAGATAAGCCAGAAATGGAAGGGCTTATGGACTTACCAGCTTATCATAAGATAAGCTGGAGCTTTTGTAGATAAGCTCTAGTGAGCCTGTTTATCCCTGTTTAAGCAAGGGCTTTTGTAAGTTTTTCATTTTTATAATTTTAGCTTATTTACTGTTCATTTGCTTATTCAGTGCTTATTGTTTGCTTATTATTACTTAATCATGCTTAGTTTGCTTAGTTTTAGCTTATTTTTAGCTTAGAAATAGTTTAATTCAAGTTTCTAGTTAATGCTGTTAGATTTAAGTTAAAACTGCTTATATAGATTTGCTTATTTCTAGTGCTTATTTCCCTTAGGTTTTTGCTTAATTAACATTAATATGCATTAATATTAATCTGTTTCATCATTTTATAGCTTATTGAAGTCTGTTTTAGCCTTTAATTAGATTTTCTCATTTTTTAAAGGGTGTTTGGGTCAAGCAATATTGATATAGTAAATGCTAGTGTATGTTGTGTTTAGCCTCAATTCAGTCTTCATTAGCTCTAAGTTAGTCTAAATACTAGTTTTCATAAGTTTGAAATAAGATTTATTAAGTTTTGAAGTTAGTTTTATCAATTTTCATGTCAGCTAGTGCTTAGGTTGTTCAAATAACTCCTTTTTGTTATTTCCTTAAAAATGAATTTGAGGTGTGGATTGTGTGATCCAATTACACATCTTTAATGCATCAATGTATGGTTTATTTAGAGTTAGTAAGGTTAGAAATACCTTTCAAGCCTTTTAGCCTAAAACAGTCAAGTAGCAATTATGAAATATGTTTAAGAGTCTTCCATTGCAGATCATTTAAGGTTATAATCTAGTAAAACTTTGATTAATTATGATCAATATTAGCTTAATATAGTCTGATTTTAACATGTTTTAAGTTTTTAGTAAGTCAAAGTAAATTTTAAAATCTTAAAACTTAGGCTGCAAATAGTCATTGTATTCCTAAAATCCAAAAACAAAAGTAGTATTGGCTGCCATTTTCATTTTGATTTTCTAGCTTATTTCATAGAATTTACTGCTTATTTCCACTTATTCATGATGAATTGGATCTCATCCTTACCTGTTTTCCCCAGTCTTAAATCTTTTCCTTAATGTTTATTAGTCTTTAAATTTGGCTTAAAGGGTAGTCATAGGTCCTTTTAGTTGCTTTTTAAGTAAACTATCTTAATTCCTTTAGTATGCTTTCCAGCTATATTGTTCAGCTTATTTTCTGAGTTGATTTGCTTATTAGGTCTAGGTGAAGGGCTAGTTCAGCTTATTTACTTTGAGCTTGCTTTTTGAGTCCTAAAAAAGCCATACAAGTTTAGCTAATAGTCTTATAGTCTAACTAAGCTTAACTGTCACTTTTCTTTAGCTTATTAATAGCTTATTTTTACGTTTTGAAAAAAAGTTTCTTTTTTTAAAGTTTGTCATTTGAGCTTATTTTATAAGTTGTTAAAAAAAAGGTTTTATAAAATGAGAGGCCACAAGGGTCAAACCTGTGACCTCTCCTTCATAGCACCAACACCTCAACACACACTCTCTATGCCAACTGCCCTGGGGTCTTTTTCGTTTATTACATTGCATCATTTAAATTATATAGTCACTTTTTAGTCTTAAGCTTATTCTCTTATTTTCCTTTTAACTGCTTTTTGATTATCAGCATATTTTCCCAATTTATTTTTCTAGATTTAGGCTTTAGTTCCAAAGTACCTTTCATAAAATTTTCAGAATTTTCCAGATTAATTTAGTATTTTTAATTAATTTTTTAGATTAAATCAGTTTTTAATTCATAATAAATAAAATTAAATTCAAAAAAATATAATTCTTTTTTTTTAAATTTTCTTTTATCATTTAAGATCTTTAAAAATTAAATTTGCTTTTGTAGGGTTAGAATTAATAGTTTAAGTTTTTAAAGCTCGAGTTTTGATCCCGTTATTGTTTTTCGTGTTTTTGCTTTAATTGCTTTAACTGTTTACTTGTGTTTACATGTTTTTACATTTTCATTAGTAGAAATAGAATCCCAAATCAAAAATCTTGATTATTCAAACACGCGATCACGAACTTAACCTCGATTCTTAATTCACGCCTCGTCGGGAAACGACCCGGGAATGTTTTTTTTTATTTTACTTTGGTCAAAAGTAAATCTTTTAAAAGCCTTACGGAATACTTACTCTCTTCTTATTGATATTTTGGTTATATATTATATATATGTATTAAGCAATTATTACTATATATATATGTATGATTTTAAGAATCAATTTTTGGCGCCGCTGCCGGAGAGGTGTGTGCGATTATCAAGTTTACGTTTGAAGATTAATGTTTGAAGACCCTTCCCCGTGAAGTTATCGCTTTCATTTGTGAATATTTTCTTCTATTATCAAGTAATCAAAAATTCCAAAAAAATTGAAAAACAACAAAATTAACCGTTGTGTCACTTGTGAATTCGGATCACCTTTAGATTACAAACTATAAGAGAGGTATAAGGAGAGTTGATCCGACGATCTTCGACCCGAAAGGAGAAGGTTTTTAATAGCTTCGCGCTTTCCCGCTCATCCGCTTCTTTGTGCGTTTTCTAGAGCGCTACCGTGCACATTTGACTATCGGTTACCAATAATATTTTTCTTTCTTTAATTTCTTATGTATTATTATTTTAAAAATCTATAAATAATCTTCTCTATCCTCTTATTCGTTTAATTCCCATCTTCTTTACCCTCTTATCCGTTTAATTCTTCGACATGTCTTCGTATAACCATATGGGTTGCTTGTGTTGTGGAGGTCTGTTTAATGGTGAAAATTGTCCGAGCTGTAGCAGTGTAGGATCCGGAAATGAGTTTGTATATGACCCAAATCCTTATTCTTATAATGAAACATCGAACTTCTTCAACCAACCTCCACATTATTCTCCGATTCAGCCCCAGACATATTCTTGTGAGTTTTGTGGAAATGATGCTCATTATGGTTACGATTGTCCACCTCAAGTCCCGTTTGTCTACAATCAGGACTCGTGTTTCAATCAAAACTTTGATAATTTTCCACAAACTTCACAACAATTTCCTTGTTGTGAAAACTGCGGGGGTCCTCATGAGACTTTTCAGTGTCAACCGTTGAACCAAAATTTCTACGAACCTAATCTTTGTTATAATTCTATTTCTTGTATTTAGATGAAATGAAAAGTTTAATTAATGAATTTCCGATTAAGGATTATCGGAGAGTAAGAATGATATTATAGACTAATAGCTTAAGGACTATTTCAATGGAATGAGTATTGAAATTAATAAAAAGAAAAAGCTTCATCAACTAGAGCAGGTAGCCAATCTTAGTACTTATCCTTCGTGATTTTTCAATTCTTTTTGCTACGACGATGATGGTGATGATGACGAGGAGTATACTGATGCAATCACACCCAACTTTTCGATTACGGACTTTCTAAGTATGGGGATGATCATCTTAGCACGCCTGATTAAACCCTTGCTCAAAAGTTCTTGTAATTTTCCTAACAATTCTTGCATCTCTGACGGTGTTAAACGATATGGCGCCTTTGCTACAGGTGCCGCTCTTGGTATTAGATTAATTTGGAACTTGACTTGCCTAGGCGAAGGAAGTCCAAGCAAATCTTTAGGAAAGACTTCTAGATAATCTCTCACTACTAGGATATCTTGGACGAGCTTCACCTTTGGATCTTTCTCTACAACGTGTACCAAGAATGCAAAGCACTCTTTCTCCAAGTACTTGCGCATCTTAATAGCCGACATGATCTTCAAATCTCTTACGGGTTTCTCTCCTTGTACAATTAAATTTTTATTGCCTTTAAGAGGTATTTTTAAAACTTTCTCGAGGCAATTGATCTTGGCTTGGACTTTGGTAAGCCAATCCATTCCAATTACCACGTCAAAACTTTTCAGCTCAATCGGAATTAAGTCAATTTCAAATAACTTATCGGTTAAATTCAGCTTACAATCTAGCAATATCTCCCTAGCCTCATACTCATGGTCATTTGCATATTCAATAGTATAAGAATCTTTTAGACACTTGGATTTTGATCAAGTAGTGTTCTAAACTCTAACGAGACAAAGCTTCTATCAGCCCCAGTATCAAATAGAACAGATATGTAGTGACCATTTAAGAGAAACGTACCAGTCATCAGATTGGGATTCTACCTTGTCTCCCCAGCTCCAATCACATGAACTCGACATGGGGCTAGTGCTTTTTGATTTCCAGCATTGTTATTGTTGTTCTTGTTGTTGTTAGGAGCTCAGTTCAACCTCGGGCAAACATTCCTGAGGTGATCAAAACTTCCACATTCATAGCATGCCACCCTTTGGCAGTTCCTAGCAAGGTGACCCGTCTGCTTGCACTTGTCACACTTTGGGCAATTTCCTGAGTGATGCATGTTACAACGAGCACACTTAGGGTGTGGGCCCGCATATGTTCGTGGCTCCTAGACAGCCACTCCATAGTTTTTGGTCACTCGTTGCCTCTTATCTTTCTAGTTACGGCCTCTGTTTCTTTGCTGGTCCTCATATCTCTTCCTTCCACTATCATTCCCCTTTGACACCCCACTAGATCTGACCACTCATTGGTCAGACAGTAAGCCATGCCTACAGCAGCTTGTAGGGTGATTAGGTTAGATGAGGTGACCATCCTTCTGACCTCAGGGACCAAACCCCAAATGTAACGATCAACCCTTTTCTCCTCAGTGGAGATCATGTGAGGAACAATTCTGGCCATCTCATTAAAGCGGGCCGTGTATTTGTCAACCTCATTACCTATCATCATATGGTTTCAAAACTCGGATTCAAGATTCTTTACCTGATCTTTCCTACAATACTCATCTGTCAACAACTTTTTGAAATTCTCCCATGATAAGCCATTTGCAGCTTCACGCCCCCGTGTCTGCACCTGGGTGTTCCACCAGGTTAATGCTCGACCTTGCAACAGACAAGCAGTATATGTAGCATCTCGTATTTTACGATCAATATTTTAACCGAGCCTTAATTCTATTTCTAATTTTTATGGAATTTATTATTTTTTTATTTTTAGCCGTTCTAATGAAAATCGTCGTTATAGCTAGTTACAGATCGCGCCTTGAATATTTATCCATTTTAACGTTTGAGAAATCAATAATTTCATATTTTACCTTCGAGAGCTTATTATTTATTTTATTTTTATTTTTTTTCATTTTAATACTTTTTGACTTTTATCCGCGTTGGCCGAAACCGCGTCAAAATAGTGTTTTTACAATTTTTAATATTTTAACTTCGTGTTTTAAAAACAAATATTGTGGAATAAATGTTTTAGAAAAATAAAAAATAAAAATATAATTTATATAAACCAAACACCCTCTTTAATTGTTTTAGGCTCTATCAAAACTAGAAACTAAACACCCTCTTATTATATTTTACTCCTACTAAATCCTAAACCAAACACACCCTTATATTTTAAAAAGCCCAAGTTACTAAGCCCACTCCCTTTTGATTGTATTATAAGCCGGATCCAACCCACACCCTTTCTCTTTTTTTATTTATAACCGAATAAACATATATACACACAAACGTTTTCTTTTTATATAAACCGAAACATAAACCCAATATACACAATGACTCTTTTTTTAGATAATAGGCAATACATACTATGTTAGGATAATTACATTCTAAATATATTAGATATTTCCCATAACCAGCATGCTATACTCCCCAAATAACCAAGAACACGCCTAGTTCTTATTGCAAAGAATGCTTGATCTGGGTTTAGAAGTTGAAAGAGAAAGTTCTGTTGCTCTTGATTTGATAAGATTTATTAAGCAACAGATTGATGAAGAATGATGCTGTGAATGGAATTGAGAAGGGTTTGAGTGTTGGCTAACCACCACACAACAAATGGTCATCAGTTCACCATGCTTAACAGGCATAAGAACTGGCTAGTCCATAAGCAAACGGCTTGTGGTAAAGACTTCTCAAATCCGTTTATGGTTGACAATTTACCAAAAATTGTAGGGTTTTCAACTCACCTTGCTTCATGGTGAAGAGTTGGCTAGTCCAAGATCAAACAGTTCTTGGTAAAGACTACTCAAATCTGTTGATAGCTGATAGTTTGCTAAAAACTATATGGTTTATCAATGCACCATGTTATGACAATGAAGCATTGGCTAGTCCAAAAGCAAACGGTATTTGGTAAAGACAAGTCAATTCCGTTGATGGTTGACAGTTTACCAAAAACTGTATGGTAATTAACTCACCATATTTTTTAAATAAAGAGTTAACTATCCCAGAGCAAACGGCTACTGGTAAAGGAACATCAAATCCGTTGATGGCTGGTAGTTTGCCAAAAACTACAAAGCCAACTTAGTTGGATTGTTGCTGAAAAGATGTTGTTGTGTTGCTGAAAGGACAGAGTTGCTGCTGAAGATGGATAGTGATTAAAGAATTAGATAGTGTTATGTTAAAGTGTTTGGATACATCCTCCGAGAACTTAAGAAGATTAACTTGAAGAAACATGAAGTTAAGTGAGTTCAACATTCATGTTTAGGGGAGGATTGTTGGGAATTATGTTTTCCTGACTTAGTACCGTTAGTGATAATAGTTAGTACCGATAGTTATAATTAGTACTGACAGTACAAAATGTTAAGTACTGATCAGTTAGTTAGTACCGTTAGTAGAAAATAGTTAGTACCGTTTAAGAGATATGTATGAGATATTATAGGAAAAGATATGTATTATCTTTTATGCGTTTTGTAAGCCTATTAGGGTTTATCCTTAGTCTATAAAAGGATCCCTCACGGCATAGTTAAAAGTAGAAGAGTTCAATATACATCTCATACAATCATATCTCATAGTTAGTAATCTGTAATCATTTTAACAGATTAATATCAAAGTTTAGTTTATTCATTGTTCTTCTTAATACTATTGTGTAGATTCCGCATATATAATAAGTATTCATAGTCAGTGTTTCTATATAGTCAAACTGTATTTATACAAGTTGGCTATCACCCTTAGCAGGCTGTAAAGATCTGTTCAGTTTGGGACTCACAAGTGGTATCAGAGCCTGTGAGAAACTCTGAGTAAGAAGAACAAACAAAAACCAGTTATACTTCACCATCCTACAAAACTAATCATGTCTGGATCACAAGATGAAATTCCACCACCACCACCACCCTCAACATCACAAACACCAACAACACAACAAACTCCTCACACAGTTTCGACCATCAAACTTCCTATTCTCAAAAAGGGAGAATACGATATATGGGCCATGAAAATGGAACATTATTTGGCCCATACAGACTATCCAATCTGGGAAGTTATACAAAATGGGAATGGTCCTGTATCAATCACCACAGATACACAAGGTCAAATCAAGGTTCTGCCTCCAAGGACTGCAGAAGAGATCCTAGCCAGAGAAAGGGAAAGAAAAGCTAGGACCACTTTGCTTATGGCTTTACCAGAAGATCATCTTGCTAAATTTCATAAGATGACTGATGCAAAAGAGATGTGGGATGCCATCAAATCCAGATTTGGTGGAAATGACGAATCAAAGAAGATGCAGAAGTATATCTTAAAGCAACAGTTTGAAGGATTCTCTGTATCAAACTCAGAAGGGCTTCATAAAGGCTATGACAGGTTCCAAAGTCTTCTGAGTCAATTAGAGATTCATAGGGTAGGTGTATCCACTGAGGATGCAAATCAGAAATTCCTTAGATCTCTACCTTCTGCCTGGTCTCAAGTTTCCTTAATCATGAGGACCAAGCCAGGAGTGGACAGTCTTAGCTTTGATAATCTGTATAATAATCTAAGAGTCTTTGAGAATGATGTAAAAGGCCCTATTGCATCATCATCTAGCACACAAAATGTGGCATTTGTATCTGAGAACACAAGCAGTACTAATGATGTTAGTACCGCTTATAGTGTTTCCAATACTTCTGGTCAAAACTCACAGTATGAACAAACTTCATCATACTCCTTACTTGTAAATCAATCCAGTTGCCCTCAATTGGATCATGAGAACTTGGAACAGCTTGATGAATTTGATCTAGAAGAAATGGACTTGAAATGGCAGGTGGCCATGATTTCGATGAGAATGAAAAAGTTCTACAAAAAGACTGGTAGAAAGATACAATTTGATGCAAAGGAACCAGTTAGTTTTGATAAAACCAAAGTCGAATGCTACAATTGCCATAAGACAGGCCATTTTGCTAGAGAGTGTAGAACCAAGGGAAATCAAGATAGTAGGAGGAGGGATGCTTGGAACTTTGAAAATAAGGATGGGAGGAGATCTGGTAAGCAAGAAGACTCTAAAGCATTGGTAACCATTGATGGAGAAGGTGTAGATTGGACCAGTCACTCAGAAGAAGAAGAAGATTATGCTTTGATGGCTTGCAACAGCTCAGGCTCAGACACAGAGGTAACTTCCTGTTCAAATGAGTGTAAAGAGTCTTATTCTAAACTTAAAAAACTATATGATGCTCAGAGAGAACAACTTAGTGATGCAAGCCTAGAAATAAAGGCATATACTCAAGGTCTAAAGAAAGTTGAAGCACAATTAGTTGCTCATCAACAAGGTCAACTTTGGTATGAAGAAAAGATAAGGTTTATGAAAATAGACTTAGTTGATAAAACAGATGTCCTAACATACCATAAGAAACTATTGGCAGAAGCTAAAAAAGAAGAAGATTTAAAAGCTAAAGTAGAAAAATGGCACAACTCTTCTAAAAATCTTGATAAACTGCTAAATACCCAAATGAGTGCTAATGATAAATTTGGGCTTGGGTATGGGGATCACAGATATGATGGCATTTTGAGTTATGAAAATGAAGTTTTACAAAGTGTATTCATAGGTAAGGAAAGTGATTTCGAAAATCCACCTTTGTATGATAGATTTGTTACAGCAGGAGGAATGCATGCTGTACCCCCACCTATGATAGGAAATTACATGCCATCTGGACCTGATATAGAAATAGATTACTCAAAATTTACATATGGTCCAAAACAAACTCAACCTAGTGAATCTGAAACCCAAACAAGTGACATTGATACCTGTGAATCTAACATTAGTACAGAACCACCTGAATTAGTTTCTGAACCAGTTGTTAATGAATCTAATGTAGACCATAGATCATTAAGGTATTGTTATTTTGTTCTAACATTAAGTAACGAAACTACAAACTGCTTTCAAAATCCTGGCCACGCATGCATTATCAGCTGAAATGACCCATTTATTTTCTAAGTATAAAAACTGCCAAGCGCCCCGCACGTGTTTAGCCTCATTTTTAGATACTTAAACGATGTTTTTAGACGAAACTCATTTAACGAAAGTTGTAGATTACCCAGCGGAGTTTTCAAATATACTTTTACTTTGTAATATCGTCAACTAACGAACCCGTAAATGGGTTGTAAAACTCTAAGACTTTCATGTTAAGACATAGAAAAAATAACTCTTAACTCAAATAGTAAATGTCCAACGTTTCGTCAAATTAATTAACGTACTTAGAGACCAAACCAAGGGCTGACCCAAACTAATATTTTAAAGTATATACAACCTAGTTTCCTTAAATTCCAAGTCGTAAATGATATGGATATGTTTGAACCGCATTGACCCGATAAAGTTTATCATATTTTAAAAACAGAAACTATTAATCAAATATCATCATTTTAAATAAAGTTCAAGCCACACACTAAGTCCGAGATGCACAATTAATTTATATATTATTTTTTTTTTGTTTAGTGAATATGTATTATTTATTCATAGGTTGCGGATAAAGCTATTTGCATCTTTTTTCGCGCCACTACTTTGCTTCTACGTTATCATTACTCAAAGTGAGTTTATAGTCCCCATTTTTATACTTATTCAATCATTTATCAAATCTCAGGGATGAGATCAAGTTTGTTTTACAACAGGGATGCAAGTACATTTTAAATTCAAATATTACGAGTTTGCCTAAGCAGCTATAACCCACTATGCCCATCATCATGAATTGTTAATTGCATAGATGTAATTGTTAATTGCATTATGTGAGCACGAATGTTATGAATAGATCTATTTGGGATTAACATCCCCGTTCGGGCAAGTAGCGCTTGCTAGTTTACCGGTTGGCCGAAAATGACGAACGTATACCATTTGGATTCATGGGTGTTACGGGTTGAACATCCACATTGGGCAAAGTCATTTATATGTATTTGATATACATACATTGTTTAGCTTCGGTGTCATGAGCTTAGTGCATTTCGTAATACATTTTGTGATATTGTATTTGCTACTTTATTACAGGGAAATCTTGCTATCCACTTCATTAACTTTATAAACCTATAAATTCACCAACATTATTGTTTATAGTTTAAACATGTTTTCTCAAGTCAATAAAGTACAAGTCACAGATACATTGGCTGGTCTTCATTTGAAGTCACACTATCATAAAGATTTGCATGCATTACATTTTGTAATATTGTTATGTTGAGAATTCTTTATTTTTATTAGATAAACAAGTTAAGCCCATGAGCTTTTTGTATCGAACCAATTATGAAATCCAATGTAACAGTTTTAAACGACCCTTATAATAGTCGTTCTCATATCTTGTGCTATTGATCTATGAAGTAATACCCCCGGAACATCATATTCTGCTGTGGCCTATTTTGGGGGTGTTACAGATTGGTATCAGAGCCAAGGTTATAGAGAACCAGGTCAAATGTTTTTACTTGGTCTATAACCGATTTCAAACGTTGTGTCATTCAAAAGTTTTTCAAAGGGACATACATACATTACTTATTTGCATCTAGTATACATGCTTACATGTCATACATCATTTTAGCATTAGTTGATTGTACTAAGTGCTTACATAAGTTATATACGTGTTTATAATACATTACGTATATTACTGATGGTATTATATAATATACTTATACAAGTTTATATTATGATTACAGATTTGCCATGTCTTCAAACAACGCTTCATCCACTGTTACCTATACGTCCGTATCTTCCGATTCAAACGGACCATCATCATGGGGTATCCCACTCGAGAATGCCGGCGAGATTCCGGATGTGGACCCGTACGAGGAGGTCGCCCAACAAGGGCAGGCACACCCACTATCACCTGCCTATATACCTGATCCTATGGAGTTGGATGAGCATGCACCACTATATGCTCCAGAGCCAGAGCACCTAAAGCATCATGTACCATCTGATGATGAACAGCAAGCCATGGACAGCAGATGTTGAAGATGCTTACCAACGGACTGTGAGTCACCTTGATACATCACTGCCAAGATCCATGAAGGATGACACTGATGCAGTTTCGTATTGATTATCCTGACGAGCCAGGGACTGACGATGAGCATGAGGATCCTGAAGAGGATCCCAGCGAGGAGCATGAGCCTAAGAATGAGGATGCTAATAAGGATGAGTCCTTTGAGGATTCTGATAAGACTGATCCGTTCGAGGAGAACGAGACTGTTGCTACACCACTACTACCTAGGTCACCTCAGACTAGGATCCCTTTTTCTCAGACACGTCTCCGTAGGGCACGGAAGACTGTTATGAGACTTGAGCTACCAATGCCCGCATCTATGGAGGCACGCATTGCTTGGAGCACGCATCACGTTCGGCACCTATACCTTTCACCAGCCCTATCCTATGATCAGCACCATGGGTCATAAGGATGCCATGATCCGTATGACATATTACATCCCAAGGAGGACATGCCACCTTATCGAGGAAGATTTGTACTTACTTGCTCCCCCCACCGTGGTGTGAAGTATAGAGATTTTGCTGGCTGCTTGGCTAGCTGAAATAGCACCTAGAGGTCAGTATGATTTTATTGATGCTATTGGGGCAGGACAGGGTTTGATTCGTAGTCCGGGTCATGATGTTCAGACTATTACTAGAGCTGCTGACAGAGCATAGGATGTTGGTTATGTTAGAGCTTTACAGACTTCTGAGCACAGGACGATGACTTCCCATGAGGAAGTCCATTTTGAGGGGTCAGCAACTAGGCGCAGGTTCTTCAAGCAAGAAGAGTGGAATTTCTATACACAGCTCATGATGCTCGGTCACTGACCCAAGACATTAGTCTCGAGATTGATGTGGAGAGATGTCAAAGGACACATACGAGGCAGAGTTTCATGAGGTACCCAAGATTACCATAGTTCGAGCTCGAACAGGGCATTATAGGCGCACTTGAGGTACTAGGAAGACTCACATTGAGTCGTATGGAGTGGCAGCGCTAGAGAGCTGAGGATGATGCAGTCAGACATATCATGCGTACCCAGGTGCTAGAGGCTAGAGCGCGGATTGATATGGTGGAGGACGCCGGTAGTAGCTGTTAGTTGTATTTTTCATTTATAGCTATCTTGTATAGTCTGTTAAGCTCTAGGGGTAAATCCCAGCTAATAGACTCGAGGAAGTATTTTCATTTTCTATACTAAGATCATTATAATCATTTTGTATCCAAACAAATCATGTATGATTCGACATTATGTAATGAAACGTTGATGTATGATGTTATGATTGAATTCTCATTTTATTCATTTCCATGCTGTTTGGTGTAATTATTATTATCAATCCATTGTATCGACATTGGTGATTATATCTCACGTACATTGTATTCTTGTGATTATTAGAATCATGACAGTAACAAGACAAGAAACAAACGACGCCATGACTCCAGAATCCATTCAAGCTATGATCGATCGGGAAATCCAAAGAAACTCTACCCATACGCAGGATGATGCAAGCCACAATTCGGATGGAGGACTCAGACGACCTGTGCTGCACGTGTCTGTTCCTACACCGATTTCATGAAATGCCAACCCTTGAACTTCAAGGGAACTGAAGGCGTTGTTGGCTTGTCTCAATGGCTCGAAAAGATGGAATCGGTATTTCACATTAGCGGTTGTGCCATTGACAATCAAGTGAAGTTCGCTACCTGCACTCTGCTAGGTGCTGCACTAACCTGGTGGAATGGTCATGTGAGAACCTTAGGTCATGATGCTGCCTATGCTATGACTTGGGGAACTCTCAAGAAGAAGTTGACGGACAAATATTGTCCAAAAGGTGAAATCAAGAAACTTGAAATTGAACTGTGGAATCTTAGGGTCAGGGGAAACGATGTTGCAGCCTATACTCAGCGTTTCCAAGAACTAGCCTTGATGTGCACCAAATTTCTTGCTGATGAGACCGAAAAGGTTGACAAGTACATCAGTGGACTTCCTGATAACATTCATGGGAATGTCATGTCTGCAAGACCCAAAACTCTTGATGATGCTATCGAGTTGGCCAACGACTTGATGGATCAGAAACTACGCACTTATGCGGAAAGACAGAATGACAACAAAAGGAAGGCTGATGATTCATCAAGAAACAATCAACAACCCCACAAGAAGCAAAATGTAGCTAGGGCATACACTGTTGGCCCTGGTGAAAAGAAGGCTTATACTGGAACTCTACCTTTGTGCACCAAGTGCAATTACCACCACATCGAGCAATGTGCACCCAAATGTGGAAATTGCAACAGGTATGGTCATGCTACCAATGATTGTCGGGTCAACAACAACAACAACAAGAATCAAAAGGCAGGAGCATGCTATGAATGTGGTAACACCGGCCACATAAAAAAGAATTGCCCAAAACTGAAGAACCGTGGGAATAACAACGGGGATGGCACAACTTAAGGAAGAGCTTATGCTTTGGGAGGAAGAGATGCTAGCTCGGACTCTAACGTCATCACGGGTATATTTCTCCTCAACAACCGTTATGCTACGATTTTGTTTGATACCGGTGGGATAGGAGCTTTGTATCTAATACCTTTAGTGCCGTAATTAACATTACCCCCACTACATTAGAAAATCATTATGACGTAGAATTAGCCGATGGGAAAATCATAGGAGTTAACACCATAATTCGAGGGTGCACTCTAAACTTCATGAATCATCCTTTCAACATCGACTTGATGCCTGTCCCACTCGGTAGTTTTGACGTCATTATTGGAATGGATTGGTTAACAAAGTATCATGGAGTGATCATCTGTGACGAGAAGATTGTACGTGTTCCTTTCGTTAGAGAGATGTTAATCTTTCAAGGAAATGGAAACAACCAAAGGGAAGAATCCCGACTAAATATCATTGCGCGCACTAAGGCATAAGAGTATTTGTCAAAGGGATGTGATATCTTTTTGGCACATGTTACCATAAAGGAAGCCAAAGATAAGTCAGAGGGGAAGCGACTTGAGGACATGCCAATTGTCAGAGACTTTCCTGAAGTTTTTCCTAAAGATTTGCCTGGTATTTCACCAGCTCGACAAGTAGAGTTCTAAATTGATTTGGTACTAGGTGCTGCATCTGTAGCACGGGCGCCTTATCGGTTGGCACCATTCGAAATGAAAAAACTAGCGGAATAACTTCAAGAACTATCCGACAAAGGATTTATAAGACCCAGCTCTTCACCCTGGGGAGCCCCGGTCTTGTTCGTCAAGAAGAAATACAGATTGTTTCGCATGTGCATTGATTATCATGAACTGAACAAGTTAACGGTGAAGAACCATTACCCACTTCCTAGAATAGATGACTTGTTTGATCAACTTCAAGGGTCGAGTGTCTACTTGAAAATCGATTTACGATCAGGTTACCATCAGTTGAGAGTTTACGAAGAAGACATTCCCAAGACCGCGCTTAGGACGCGTTATGGGCATTAT
>BQNB010132037.1:0-18691 GCA_026074375.1 Tanacetum coccineum | reverse complement strand
ATCTTCATCTTCTGAATGATTTTTCCAATCCACACCTTCTCCATCAATTGTCACCAATGCTTTAGAATCCTCCTTCTGTACAGTTCTGCTCCCATCCTTTTTTCCAGAATTCCATGCATCTCTCCTCCTGTTATCTTGAGTTCCCTTGATTCTACACTCTCTAGCAAAATGCCCTGTTTTGTGGCAATTATAGCATTCCACTTTGGTTTTATCAAAGCCAACAGGTTCTTTTGCATCAAATTATAGCTTTCTACCAATCTTCTTGTAAAACTTTTTCATTCTCATTGAGATCATGGCCACTTGCCACTTTAAGTCCATTTCTTCAAGATCATATTCATCAATCTGTTCCAAATCCTCATGATCCAGTTGAGGGCATCTTGATTGATTAGCAAGTAATGAGTATGATGAAGTTTGTTCATACTTTGAGTTTTGACCAGAAAGATTAGGAACACAATAAGCGGTACTAACTTCGTTGGTACTGCTAGTGTTCTCAGAGACAAAAGCTACATTTTGCTGGCTAGAGGATGAAGCAGTAGAGCCTTTTATATCACTCTCAAAGACTCTTAGATTATTGTACAAATCATCAAAACTTAGACTGTCCACTCCTGGTTTGTGACCAGGCAGAAGGTAGAGATCTTAGAAATTTTTGATTTGCATCCTTAGTAGATACACCAGCTCTATGAATCTCTAACTGACTCAGGAGACTTTGGAACCTGTCATAGCCTTTGTGAAGCCCTTCTGTGTTGGATATAGAGAATCCTTCAAACTGTTGCTTCAAGATATACTTCTGCATTTTCTTGGATTCATCATTTCCACCAAATCTAGATTTGATGGCATCCCACATCTCTTTTGCATCAGTCATCTTATGGAACTTAGCAAGATGATCTTCTGGTAGGGCCATAAGCAAGGTGGTCCTTGCTTTTCTCTCTCTTTCTCTGGCTACAATCTCTTCTGCAGTTCTAGGAGGCAAAACCTTAATTTGTCCTGATGTATCTGTAGTGATTGATACAGGACCATTCCCATTTTGTATAACCTCCCAGATTGGATAGTCTGTATGGGCCAAATAGTGCTCCATTTTCATAGCCCATATATCATATTCTCCCTTTTTGAGAATAGGCAGCTTGATGGTTGATACTGTATGAGGAGTTTGTTGGGTTGGTGTTTGTGATGATGATGGTGGAGGTGGTGGTGGTGGTGGAATTTCATCTTGTGATGCAGACATGTTTAGTTTTGAAGGATGAAGGTTTATAACTGGATTAGATTGTTCTTCTTATTCAGAGTTTCTCACAGGCTCTGATACCACTTGTGAGTCCCTTAGGAATAGATCTCTGCAGCCTATTAAGGATGATAGCCAAGATGTATAAATACAGTTGACTATGTAGAAACACTGATTATGAATACTATGTGTTAATGCGGAATCTTAACACAAGTACTAAGAAAAACAATATAGAACTGAATAATAACTTCTATTAATCTACTTTGAATGACTACAGATTACTAACTATCTAGATATGATTTTGCTGTAAGATATCTTGAGGTCGTATGTCTAACTATGCAAATAGGAATCCTTTTATAGAACAAGGATAAACCCTAACAGGCTTACAAATCGCATACATATCTTTTCCAAAAATATCTCATAAACGGTACTAACTATTTTCTTCTAACGGTACTAACTAACTGAGCAGTACTTAACATTTTGTACTGTCGGTACTAACTATAACTATCAGTACTAACTATTTTTACTGTCGGTACTAAGTTAGGAAAACATAAATCCTAACATGTTTGTACTTGTCTTATTATTTTAGGGTCTAAATGTTAAGACATCTGGAACTTGTGAATTCTCAGCTATAAATAGTCACATTCTCCTGAACCCTAATTGATTCTGTCATCAAATCATCTCATTCTTTCTAAAGTTGTTATCTCAGTTGTTCTACTCTCTTGAGATTTTTGTAATCAGTTAGGTTATTGTTGTTAGTCTTTTTTATTGTAATAGTTTGAACTCAAAACCAATCAGTCACATTTGAAGTGACTGATTGATGTTGTGATTAAAAGAATAAAGGGGTGGATGGTTGTATAAGTCTTTGTGTTCTTGATATGCGTAGAGTTTATAAAAGTTTACAAATACTAACAATGCAGATGCTATGTAATAATATTATTGCTAATATGTGTTTATTTCTCACATATTAATCAATTGTATTAAAATTATTTATGATCAAGCAGTGCTCAGCTGGCAAGTTGACGGCGTCCGAAACAAACCTGACGGCGTCATAATTTAAATGTGTTACATTGCAGTCGGTGGAAGAACCGTAATTGTAATCGACGAGTTGACGCCCTCACACTTACCAAGTGAAGCCATCATGACCAGTTTTCTATATGTAGTTCTTGTGATTTTCATAATTTTTGTGCAAACTTTGGAACACAAATCTTAACCGAATCTTATGTTATTTTTAGTTATTTTTAGTTATTTTCTTCATTGTTAATCACAATGTTTTAAAGACTCGGTCGGTTGAACCACGAACTAGATCGGACATCGGTCTGGATGTGAGTGAGTTTTTGCTTGTTTAAGAACTGGATTGACTCACCGGTTTTTCTTGACCTAATTTAACATGGCCGGGTCATGACCTCTTTCCTAAATCTAACAAAAAAAAAATTCATAAACCTTTCTAAGTTTAATTGACAAGTTGAAGTAGTAATGACTAATGTTAGTTAAAACTAACTTAAACTATCAACTAATATTGTCTTATTATTATAACTTGGAATCATAAATTGATTGTTTTTGCAAATCTTTGCTACAATTTTATAGATATAGAACTTAAAAACTAAATTTTATCGGTAAACACTCAATCTTTTTCATCGGTTTAATTGAATGTAAGATAAATTATAAGATCATATAACACTACATATATAATATATGAGAAAAGTATACATATGTGTAGAATTGGCTTGACCTGACGGTTCAACCAGTTGAACCGGTGACCCAGTAAACCGGCTACAAAACGGAGTTTATAAAAAACAGGTTTAAAACATTGGTTAATCAAGCATAACTTCAAGATACGTTTATTCATAATTTATCTCTTCTATTGTTTATTATGATTGTGAGTTTTCTTATGCTTTGTTTGCTATGGTAGGCTAGATATATTTATGTATAATTGCATGAAACTTGTTAATAATTAATTGTATCTTATTACTTTCTTAATTAGTGATTGTTTTAATGCATTATCCGAGTAACAAATTGTTCTACATGAATAATAAATTTACGCTAGCTAACTATTAATTACTAAGAATAATATATACATCTTAGAATTTGCCGAGGTTATTGGCTTTGCGGAGTCGCTTAAGGTTCTTTGTTAGTTTATGTGCGACACGCGTTGCCCATACAGTGTTCCCTTGTGATACTTTAATAGGTTGGATAATTAATGCATAATATGTAGTTTTAGAAGTTGAATCGAGGCACTTGGCTATATTTAAAAAGGTGTAGGAGCTTGACATAGGCACTACAATAACTTAAGACGTTCACCATAACCATCCTTTGAGGCGTAACATATTCAACAATTATATTTAGTTATTAAACATGAATATAGCGCAAGAGATAAATATGCCTTCCCAACTATCGTTTACACAAAATTTACTTTTTTGCATTTTATTTAATTGTCTTTTGATTAATATTACTTTAAAATCAAATATCTCAAAACCCCGATTACTTGCTTCCAATAAAATACAAATTACCAAAAATAATATTAATAGCCTTAGATCATTTCATAATGCTCTAAAAGTCTAACTGATTATTCTCCTAAAAAATGCTTAATCTTCCAGACTACGTACTTTATACTCTACCATAACAGTTTCGTATTCTACTTAACGGGTTGTCAAGCTTGCTTTACAAATCTCGCTCATTAACTCTTATATGAAAATTGATTGTGGAACCACACTCAAGCCTAGTGATGTGTCGTTTATGATGCAAGTTTTAAAAATTTATATGTGATAACCGGTAAACTTTTCCTGGGTCTTAATATTTTAAAATACTATAATTATATCAGTGTCTTTTGATTTTGTCAGTTTTCTTAGAAAAAGCTGAAAATTTAACTTCGGTTGACTCATTTGCGTAAAACGGTTACGGTTTAACCGGGTGTTGAGAGAGTGATGTGTCGTTGTGTGGTGTATATTTTTATGATTCAAGTTTTAAATTTATATTTTGCCGACTTAACTAAAAACAACACTTTAACGGGCAGTGTACCTGGTCGGTGGTAGATTCGTAGTAAGTAGGATGTCGAACACTTGAAGTGAGGTTAAATCTTTCAATTTATTAATACTTTGGTTATCTAATCTAGGTTAATTCTAATCTAAGTCAAACCTATGTTAATTTTATTTTAGTTCTAATTCTAATTCTAACAGGTAAAAGGGGGTTTTCAATCTGAGAGACTGGCACGGGTTTGGTGCTGACTATAATCAATTCAAGACACTTTAACCCACACGAGCAAATTAACAGAAGATAAAAGAGAGTTCAAGCCTTATAATAGAAAACTGTATTAGCCATCATTAATCTGATTAGAAGTTGGTTTGTTTATTCAATACAATGATTACTTATCTCGAGGTGATATATCATTCTTAGACTTAGGCAAGACTTCTTCCTAAGACCTAGACACATTAATTCTGTCACAATTAAAGCATCCGCATAAAGCATCCTTATTTGCTGATTATAATCTATCTTAGAGATTAAAGCAATGGTGATCTTGTTAAACCCTAGCTCATAGAGACTTTACCCACTTACTGCTTAACGGCGATTTATACACTAGTAGTCTACTAACCAAGTCTTTACCAATTAATTAGAACGTACTCGTTGATCCTAAGGGTCACCTACCGGTCCAACTAAGCTCACAATCTAAAGGCAAAGACATGTCGTTAATTGTGATCCTATTGGTCTAGATGTATAAATTACTATATGGAGAGCTATCCCGGCATCTAGATTACTTGGTCCATATCACTAGATCCAGTTGAATGATAGGTCGCATATTAAAGCACATAAACAAGTATAAATTGATAAACATAAACAAGCATACAACAATAAATTAAGCAATCGAGATATAAACAAAACCAAACATTCAGATCTTCATAATAATGGCTAATACCCAAAGGTATTAGCCTTCAAACATCATAATTAATACAAGAGTAATGGCTTAGCCAAGGTAAACTAACCGAGTTAACGAATGATACCAAAAACTGAACGATTACAAAAGTATAAGAAATTACACGTTGTCTCATATGGATTGGAATGCGTTGCGAGACCTCTTCTGCTATTTTTCTCCTCTGAAAATTGACTTTTATGGTTTAGGTATCGAGAATATGATTTAGCACACTTAAAACTCGTTTTTGAGTTTTCTATTTATAGGGTCTGAAGTCGGTGCGATACGGCATATCGAATGGGTTCGATACGGCGTATCGAGAGTTTCTTGGAGTAGGGACCACGTTTGATATCTTCCAGAATATTCACATACTATATCTCCAATACGGCGTATTGGTCTTCTCTGGATACGGCGTATTGATCATATTTCCTTCGTGGTCTTTGGTGAGTGCAGGCACAAATACGTCGTATCTTCCTTGATGGATACGGCGTATTGGTTGTTAGAACAGTAATCTTCAAAATATCTTCGTTTAAGCTCCAGAATGCGCGCTTTTTGTTAATATTCACCAAGTACTCCGTAATTACTGCAATTCTCAAATACAAACGATTAAGTAAGAATTCTTTGCAATAATTATATAAAATGGGTTAATTACATAGGATAAATGATGCTATAAAATATACGTTATTTGATGTCATCAAATATCCCCCCCTTAAATCCTACTTGTCCCCAAGTAGCCTTTAGAAGTTTAAAAAAAATGTATCCATAAGGATATTTTCCGTTAAGCATTTATTTGATCTATAACAAGTACACAACCAAACACCTCACGAAATAGAAAGATGAAATCACTCAAATCACTCAACTAATCTATGTGGTAACATGTAACTAATTTGCTCAATTGCTCGGTCGTGACGAGTATTCTATCATAAGCTTGGCAAGGATACACATCTCCATCACTAGAGCTAAGGAGTAATAAGTTTATAAAGGTGAATATGGGTTTGTATGATAAGGCTTAGGGTTGATCATTCTACAATCTTTCACCAAACGTACCACACCAACAAGGCAGCTGAAGCATACATACATGGCCGTAACGACGAAATAGACATGTGTGTTTGAGCACATTCTCATTCGAGTTTAACCAAAGGTTAGGATGAAGAATGATATAGGGTAGGGATCTTCTGACTTTCACCAATAGTAATAAACCAACAAGGCAGCTGAGACATGCATACATGGCCGTAACGACGAAATAGACATGCACGCTCGTACAAATCCTCATTCGTGTAAAACCCATGGTTAATGATTAGGAAAGGAAAGTAAATTGTTGTTAAATAAAAATTACGAAACAAATAGATTAAGTCTAAGATACAAGTTGCTAGTTATTTTTTCCCGACCGTTACCATGACAAAGACACAACTATTTACAACGTCTTGATCATAGATAAAAAACAACAACCTAAGTTGGCGTTTCCGTAACGGTCAACTTATCAATCATCCCATACTTTACAAGGCAAGTGGCGATATCTACCACTTTATACAATACTCTACATCATCGATTTGTATCAACGAATAATCGATCCTTCGTGTAATTCCTTCGGTAGTTGCGAAACGATTATCTTAAAACTTTTCTTCTTTTTTTGTTGCGATTTTTCTAATTTTTTTTATTTTTTTACATCTAACTATATACAAAACTCAGAGTAGTTTCACCATCTTCACGATCATAATAATTCCGGATAATTCATTTGATAATTCTTCATTCTTCGAACGTACCATTAATTGCGATGGTAGTAAAAATACATGAGTTTTGACTACTTAATACATTCCCATTTGCAATGTGCAAATTTCTTCCAACCATACCAAAGATAGAAAATTGACACAAGACTCCAAAAATACAAACTTTACACTTTAAGCAACTAGCAACTGTAAAATAAACTTAATCTAACAAGGTAGGCTAAGGTGTAAAGGTGTAACGAAATAAACAAGTTGGTGTAATTCCTAAAGGATTGGCTCTACGGGACTCTTAAAGTGAGAGTAAACAAAGGGTTTATACGTGGGTTAACTAACCAGTGTAGTTAGTTAATAAACAACATGTATAGGCTTTTTGGGTGTAATCCTAAAATTTACTAATTTAAACAAGTTACTCCATCTAAATCCATAGTACTCATTATTGTGGTCTCGAATAGATATACCAAGCCAAGTTTTAAAGTCTACAACATCATCGGCACACTCATATTTTTGTAAAATCTGGGTAAACATTTGGAAACGAATAGGTTAAATCCTCATAATATCTAATAAGGGTTGTTGTGTGCGGGTTATGTAAAATGTAATTTCACAAAAGTATGGTTGATTTTTTTTTTAAAATTTAAGCATATTTTAAGCATTTTAGTGTGAAAAATAGGACAAGTATACATTCTAATTCCCATCCCCCCACTTGAATTATACAACGTCCTCGTTGTATAGATAAAACATTAAATACGGGAATTAAAAAGAATTAGAATGAGAAACTCCCCTGATATTTGCTCGGTAGATTCTCCATGTTGAGTTTATTGAGCAAGATTGTGTGTTGAACAGCCGCCTTGAAGTTTCAAGACTCCAACACCTTCAGACTTGTAAATACTTCAACCAATTTGTCGATTTCTTTTCTTTCATTGAGGTCCTGTGCAAATAATAGGAAAAACCTGCATTCCTATCTTGGTATCTACGGTTAATTTAAACTAAACTAAACAAACTAAATACGAGTCAGTCTGGTGAATACGCCGTATCATTTGCATGAATACGCCATATTGCCAGAACTGACAATAATGTTTTTAAAGTGCATAAAAAGTAAAGACTGATAACGTCCAGACAATCAATACGCCGTATGGTATGGAGCGGATACGCCGTATTGATGTCTGGGAAGACAGACTCGATAAAATTAAATAACATTCCGGGTTGTCTCCCGGGAAGCACTTTTGTTTACAGCGAAGTCTTTAAGTTAGACTTTTTCTTCAGCTTCTCACTTGGCTCTAGTTACCATCCATCCTTCGTCCATCATGCGAAAGATTTCCTGGTATGCTCGGCATGCATCATCGCTTGTTCTTGCCAAATCATCGTATTCATCTTCTTTAACAGCAACATACTCTTCGTCTTGTCCGAATGAATACTTGATCATCTCGAATCTTCTCATATTACATACCTGCAGTTCATGAGTTTCAAATAACTCTTGTCTTTCATCATGAGTTTAATTCTCATAATCTATTTCATCGTGATCGTGGAAGGTAATCTCATGGCTTTCCCATCTTCTCCAACCATCATTGCATGATTCATCATCACTGATTAAGCCTTTCATGATAGCTTTATTTCTTAAAGCTTTTTCTTTTAGCTCGTTATCCTTCAAGGCTTCGTACCATTTATAATCTTGGTAATGGAGCGAGTTTCCAACTATGTAAGCTCCAGGTAAGTTTCCTCCATTACAGTATCAATCATTCTCCAAACTACATGTTGGCCATTCTGAACATCCATTTTTATAATTGAAGGGTTTACAATAATGCTTAACTGGTGTGGCTTCAGTCCAAACTCCAACGTTAGTCCATGGTTTCTCATCAACCCATGGTATATCTTTATTCCATTCATAGATCCAATCATCCTTATATTCTTCATAAGTCTTGAATCCCTCAATGTCCTTAGTAAGTAAGTCTGGATCGATTTGCAAAAGATAGTTAAATTCTTTGAAGGTCTTGCACATTGGCGTCTCAAAATTAAATATATTAGTATCGATCCTAAAGACTTCAGCAACTTCATCTTCATTATCAGAAAACTCTTTATCCGTGAGCTCAACTTCATCATCACCTCTAATCCAGTAAATCCATAATGCTTTCTTCCTATAATGATCTATTGTTTTGTAGTTAAATGTTTTTGACCACAACCATTCAGTAAATGCAACATCAGATGGATCATATCCCGTATCATCATTAGCTTCATGCAACACTCGTTACTCTGAATCATCATCCTTGTTTGAGTCACATGGGATGTTAGCAACTTCAACTTCATACGAGAATAAATCATCATCCATTCCGCTCATCCGGTTGAATTCATTATTGAAAACTTCAAGTGATGTACCGCAAGTGAGCAAAACATCTTCGTCGTTAAGATCCTCAGGTTTCTCGAACTCTCTTTTGATTACCTTTGTCATTCTTAACTGAAAAATAACCAGAAAATTATCACTAGAACCAGTGGGAAAAAGGTGTTAAATTTTTTTTGAGCTTTAAGTTCGAGAGTGGAAAAGAACTTTATCAGATGATCGATACCGCGTATTCAATAGAAGTGAATACGCCGTATTAATCAGTTGAATGAATACGCTGTATTGGATAGAAAGTTGGATACGCCGTATCCAATGGAAGTGGATACGCCGTATCGAGTTATCGACCAGAACAGTGTATTAGGAAAACAATTAAATTAAACACACAAATATACAAGCAAACAATTAAACTAACAAATATACAAGAATATACACTAATCTAATTTACACTACTCCTAAGGGTTAGATTTAATCTAATAACCAAAATATAAATAAAAATCAAGATTAATTTTCACTCTCCGGCAGTGGCGCCAAAAACTTGATGTGTCGTTGTGTGGTGTTTATTTATGGAAGTTCAAGTTTTAAATTTATATTTTGCCGACTTAACCAAAAACAACACTTTAACGGGCAGTGTACCCGATCGGTGGTAGATTCGTGGTAAGTAGGGTGTCAAACTCTTGAAGCGAGGTTAAATCTCTCAATTTATCAATATTTTGGTTATCTAATCTAAGTTAATTCTAATCTAACTCAAACCTATGCTAATCCTATGTTAGTTTTAATTCTAATTCTAATAGGTAAAAGGGGAGGGGGGTTTAGCCTGAGAGACTGGTACGGGTTTGGTGGTGACTACAATCAATTCATGACACTTTAACCCACGCAAGCAAATTAACAGAAGATAAAAGAGCGGTCAAGCCTTATGATAGAAAACTGTATTAGCCATCATTAATCCGATTAGAAGTTGGTTTGTTTATTCAGTGCAATGATTACTTATCTCGAGGTGACATATCATTCTTAAGACTTAGGCGGGACTTCTTCTTAAGACCTAGACACATTAATTCCGTCACAATTAAAGCATCCGTATAAAGCATCCTTTTTTGATGATTATAATCTATCTTAAGGATTAAAGCAATGGTGATCTTGTTAAACCCTAGCTCATAGAGACTTTACCCACTTACTGCTTAATGGTGATTTATACACTAGTAGTCTACTAACCAAGTCTTTACCAATTAATTAGAACGTACTCGTTGATCCCAAAGGTCACCTACCGGTCCAACTAAGCTCACAATCTAAAGGCAAAGATAGGTCGTTAATTGTGATCCCAAAGGTCACCTACCGGTTCAACATAGGCTTGTTCGGGATCTTCCATGCAATACTGAGTGTTGTGGGAAACACTGCAGATCTCACATGAGGTAGTGATTTTGTTCACTTGAGTAGGTTGTGTCAAAGAAAAATGAGCTTCCATCAAGCGTTGTACTTGATTTTCGAGCTCGATTAGACGGCGGTCGGATGTACTCGAGACATCTTGAGGCAATGCGATTGCCTTGACCGGCTTAGCGAAATCCCTTGGGTTGTTCCAACTTTCATTGTCATAGAGGGCGAGGTCCTCTAATAATGCCCAGGATTCTTTGGCATTTCGATGACGAAGCTTACCACTGGCCGATTGATCAATGGTTCGTCTTATGACGGGATTGACATGGTCATAAAAAATTTAGACTTGGAGCCAAAGGTTGATGCCATGATGAGGGACTTTTTGTAGTAAGTCCTTGAAACGAGTTCATGCTCGGATAAATATTCTTCATGATGTTGTTGGAACATCAGGATATCATTGCGAAGTTTTACAGTCCTTCCCGGTGGAAAAAATTGAGCAAGGAATCAGGTAGTAAGATCCTCCCATGTGGTGATGGATCCCGCTGGAAGACGTTCAAGCCAATTGCTAGCTTGATCGCGAAGGGAAAATTGAAATAAACGCAGGCGCGTTCTTTCCCTATTTTCACCGTCAAGGTCAAGTGAGTCTACTAGTTTTAGGAAATCCTTGAGGTGTTGGTTTGGATCCTCGAACCGAAGTCCGTGGAATGAGCATCCGTTTTGCACCAACCGGATGGTGTCGGATCGAAAAGGTATCACATTGTTCCTTATGAGGAGCTCGATGGTATTCCTATAGCCCTCATGGCTAGGTTTGGAGTAGTCTCCTAGAGTGCGGATAGGATTCTCATCTCCCATGGTGGTTGACGAGAATGGGTTACTAAACAGATAACACAAAGAAAAGATAGACTACGAGAAAGCTAATATGCGGAAATTAAATCTTACTTGGAAGGATTCAAGCAAGTAGAACTAATCTAAACTATGATCAAAACCTAACTATTCCACATGCAGCGGCGCCAAAAACTTATTGGCGGTATTTGGAATGCCTATTCCAGCCTTAATGCTGAATGATAACATAAAGGCTTATGCTGAGTATTCAGAGTACTTGGCAAAGTCTAAAGGATCTGCACCAATCAAAACTACTGGCAGAGGTAAGGATTGCTTCGCAAGGAAGGGGTTGAGATTGTTGTTGAAAGAGTAAGTATACCTAAGAGGAGACGTTTCAAGACTGTGATTGAAGAAGTCGCTCAATCTAAAGAGGTGGCAGAGGATGTAGACTCTAAAGAGACTGATAAAGAACCACCAGTAAAAAGAAGACCAACAGGAGTAGTCATTGGTGAAGAAGTTCGCAGAGAATCAGATGAAGAAAGAATTGATCACTCAAAGAAGCTAAAAGGATTGGAAACATTATCTGAAGCTGTACAATTACAGTTGAATATGAAGAAAACACTAAGAGCCAGCAAAGATGATTTATATATTCAACATTATCTATGAAGCTCAGGTGAAGGATCTGGTGTAACTCTAGAGGTTCCTGATGAGCTAACCCTTAAAAGCTCAAATGAGGGAGCTGGTGTGACATTAGAAGTTCCAGATGAGCCAAGTGATCATTCTAGCAGTTCAAGCTCTGATTTAGAATTTGTAGTTGAAGACATCTCAAGTGATGATGTTGATATCACTAAGAATGCTGATGAAGCAAAGAAAGCTAAAGCTGAGAAGGACACTGATGAACATGTGATAGAAAAACATGTTGCAAAGAAACAGGCAGGTGAAGAAGAACAAGGTGATGTTCAAGGAGGTGATGGACAAGCTGGTGATGCTCAAGCTAATGTCCATAAGTCTGAACCTCTAATTGAAAATCTTGAAGCAACTTTGATAAGTTCTTTTTAGAATTTATCTTCTGCATATTTTAATAATCGGTTTCTCAATGAGACTGCAGAAATGACTCTTACTAATGTGTTGAGAGATCCGGTTGAACCTGAAGTTCAATCAATGGTGGATGTTCCAATTACTCAAGTAAAACCAGCTGAACAAAGACCACCACTTGTTGACACAACCGTAACACTGATTCTTGATTCAACAACAGTTTCACCAACCCAACCACCTCCAACACAACAAAAAAGAAGCAAAATTAAGAGAATCCTTAAGAAATCTAAGACACCGGAATCTTAAGTTGATGTGGGTGAGCTAGACAACAGAGTCACCAGACTTGAGAAGAAGGTTCATGCAATGTCCAGCTTTAATCTTCCAGATGCAATTGATAAGTCTGTTAAATCTCATTTGAAGAATGTTTTGCTAAAAGATGTCCCTGACTTTGGCAAGATCAAGATAGAGAAAGGAAAGAAGAGCATGCCAAAGCATTCATCAACACCATTTAATCAAGCAGCTCTTGACGAATTTGAGGAGAAGGACAAGTTGTTTCAAATGATGAGCAAGTCCAGGTCATATAATAGGCATCTAACACATAAATCCTTGTATAATGCCATTGCACTATCACTAAGTGTAGATGAAGATGACATGGAAAAGGAGCTCAAACAACAACCTTCTCGAAAGAAGAGATGCCATGACGATCAAGATCAAGATCCTTCAGCATATACATCAAAGGAGAAGAAGAAGAAGAGGATGCAGAAAGAATCTGAGTCTTCCAAAAAAGACCAAAATCATACTACTTCTTCTAAGAAAGGTACAACTCCGTCTAAAACTTCAAAACCTGATAAATCTGTGCAAACAGAAGAAATAGTTAAAGAGATGGATCAAGAAGAGACAATGAATAATGAAGAACCAGTTGTAAATGAAGTGGTTAACACTGAAGAACATCCACAAGATAATGCTAGTCTAAGTCAAGATAGGTCCAAGTGGTTCTAGCAACCTCCCAGACCAGAAACTCCTAATTTAGAATGGAGTAAAGACCCAAATACTGATATTGGACCTGAACAGAATTGGTTTCATAATCTTGAGAAAACAACAAAAGATCCAGATGCATTTGAGGATCTAATGAACTCTACTATTAACTTCTCAAACTTTATTAAGCATCGTCTCAAGAAAGATAAAATCACTAAAGCTGACTTAGAAGGCCCAGTCTTCAAACTTCTCAAAGGAATAGAAGTATTAAACTGGAATACCACTTGGAGCAGCGTTACTTAGCCTTCTTTGATCAGTTATATTGGACAAATCCTAAAGGTAATAGATGCCCATGTAACTTGAACAAGCCCCTACCTTTACAAGGCCCTCCAGGTCATCTAACCATTCTTGTAGAATTCTTATTCAATAATGACCTTGAATATTTGAATAATGAAAACAAGGAAATGAAATATGCTGCATTAGGAATCTCTTACTAGGGTCCCAAACGTTAGCTATTCTATAGAGCAAAACTTGCAGCTAAATCACCGCATGAAGTCTTCTCACATATGCATATTTCGGGTGTCGTTAGATTAATAATAGATAATAAATTTGGGTACGGTTACTTACAAGAGATCGTCATCAGAAGAGAAGATTTGAAGGAATATTCATTCAAACAAGGTGATTTCTCCAAACTCCATTTGAACGGTATTGAAGACTTGTTTCTACTCTATGTTCATCAAAAGATTCACAACCTCTCGGGTGATGAAATTTTTCATCTGGTAAATGCTCTTTATATGTTCACCAAAAGCATCCTTATTTAAAGGAGCGTAGAAGATGTGCAGCTTGGTGTGGAAAGTTACTAGAAAAAGCTCAACATCACCAAACCACATACTATCTATGATGGAATCTCATTCGAAGAACCGTACACCATATTTCATAAACTAAGAGGAGATGTCTATCTAAACAAGAGCAAACAAAAGCGAATGAGCTATACAAGTTTAGTGATGGTACTCTCCAGATGGTTCATGATAATCTGCATGACATGCTGCATAACTTAAAGCTGGGTTACAATGATGTTATGCCAAAAAGAAAGTGGTTAGTGAAAGATCAGGAATGGACTGCTGAGATGCTAAAGTTGATTGATGATCTATTTATGAAAAGATGGATTATGTGGAGCTTGAAGTGTTATGTTTGTGGTAGATTAAACGAGATAGACTACAGACTACGAATGCAGACAATCTGACTTGGTCAGTCTTTGTCCTGCTAAAACTGAGGTCCTATTTCGTACTTTATCTTGGGAATATGTATATATGTAGTGTAGGATAATAAGTATATATGTGTTGAGTAGAATTTTTCATGAATTTTTTCAATAAATTCAAAATCTTTCAGAATATGTACTCAACACTATATCCTTCCCTCATGAATTGAGGGAGAGCATTAAAATGTTCCTAATAAATATGCAAATAAGATAACATCTTTCTCACCGACAACTTTATTTTAATCAATTGATATCCAAAATATCAAACGATTTGATATTTTTAATAAGGAGAGAAAATGTAATTAAAATATATGGCTAATATATGTGATCTTAAGTGACTTAAGTACGACTTCCTCTTTATATGTGTAAAAGACTTTCGAATATTGATGCACATATAGAGGGGGAGCAATTTTGAAAATGAGAAAGCATCCAGGTACAAAAGTTTTGATTTATATCACAAGTACCTTGATCAATTTTCAAATGGTTTTATGGAAAGAATGGGAATATGCTGCATCGGTAACAAAGACAAAAGCTGCAAAGTATGATTTGAAATTCATTGAAGACATGATCCTAAAGTTGTGGAGCCCAACAAAAGTGTCATATGACAAGGATGTTGCATTAAGAATCTCTTACTAGGGTCCTAAATGTTAGCTATTCTACAAAGCAAAAATTGCAGCTAAATCACCGCATGAAGTCTTCTCACATATGTAGATTCTGGGTGTCGTCAGATTAATGAAAGATAATCAATTTGGGTACGGTTACTTGCAAGAGATCATCATCAGAAGAACAGATTTGAAGGAATATTCATTCAAAGAAGGTGATTTCTCCAAACTTCATTTGAACGATATTGAAGACTTGTTTCTACTCTACGTTCAACGAAAGATTCACAACCTCTCGGGTGATGAAAATTTTCATATGGTAAATGCTCTTCGTATGTTCACTAGAAGCATCATCATTCAGAGGAGGGTAGAAGATGTGTAGCTTGGGGTGGAAAGTTACCAGAAAAAGCTCAACATCACCAAACTACATACTATCTATGATGGAATCTCATTCAAAGAACCGTACACTATATTTCATAAACTAAGAGGAGCTGTCTATCTAAACAAGAGCAAACAAAAGCGAATGAGCTATACAAGTTTAGTGAAGGTACTCTCCAGATGGTTCGTGATAATTTGCATGATAGGCTGCATAACTTCAAGCTGGGTTACAATGATGATATGCCAAAAAGAAAGTAGTTTGTGGAAGATCAAGAATGGACTGCTGAGATGCTGAAGTTGATTGATGAACTATTACTAGAAAGACGGATTATGAGGAGCTTGGAGTGTTATGTTGGTGGTATATTAAATGAGACGGACTACAGACTACGAATGCGGACAATCTAACTTGGTCAGTCTTTGTCCTGCTAAAATTGAGGTCCTGTTTCGTACTTTATCTTGTGAATATGTATATATGTAGTGTAGGATAATAAGTATATATGTGTTGAGTACAAATTTTCATGATTTTTTTAATAAATTCAAAATCTTTCAGAATATGTACTCAACACTATATTCTTTCCTCATGAATTAAGGGAGAGCATTAAAATGTTCATAATAAATATGCAAATAAGATAACATCTTTCTCCCTGGTAGCTTAATTTTAATCAATTGATATCGAAAATATCAAACGATTTGACATTTTTGATAAAGGGAGAAAATGTGATTAAAATATATGGCTAATATATGTGATCTTAAGTGACTCAAGTACGGCTTCCTCTTTATATGTGCAAAACACTTTCGAATATTGATGCACATATAGAGGGGGAGCAATTTTGAAAATGAGAAACCATCAAGGTACAAAAGTTTTGATTTATATCACAAGTACCTTAATTAATTTTCAAATGGTTTTATGGAAAGAATGGGAATAGCTATAGTCCGACTAAATGATGATGTTTCAAGGAGATATAAGGCGGTTAAGGTTAGGTATTTGTTCCATGATCCAGCCAAACCCGGAGGGATCTACCCAGGGACACTCTACTAGTTAGATTAGAAGTCCTTAGGTATGATACAAAAGGAGTAAATGTAAGATTGAGAAAAATGTTATCCATGGAATGAGTTATCACTAGAACAAACCCAACAAGGTGATAATGAGGACGTGGTGGATTAACATTGAAGGGGTTGAAGAATGAAAAAGAATTATAAGAATAAAGGGTGTGAAGAAAGAAGCCATCCATACACTTAGGTAGAAACCAGGTCAATACATATGCTATCAGAAACACTAAGATGTTGTATGGCATTGATAGTCATCATGGACCCAGTAATGTAATGCACAACCCTCCCTAGCTACTCATACTTCTCTCAAAAGAAGTTTGTTTCATTTCTCACAAAGATTAAAAACATTTTTTTCGTCTTTCTTTACTCCGAGTTTGTTGATATTGAAAAGGTGGCAATCTGCTCCAGCCTCCGATCACTAAAACCAAAACGTACTATTTAGTCTAGAGCCAAAAAGATATCATTAATAAATCTCATTAGGACACATTTCTAGATTACACTTGTTGTTCATACACTGTGAACACCAGTGATATATATAAAGATTCCTACGCATTATCTTATATGATCTTGACAAAACATCAGAGTGATACTTTTCAGTAATCACCGTGACGATGGAAATCCTTCCAGTGCCAACATCAAACAAGCACTGCGGTAGGTGACTTGTGCGATCCTATACGGATCAAACTTGTGACAACTGGATATCGATTTGGTCTAGTCTATAAATTGACAGTTATTGGATTTTCAAAAAATAAAACTCTTGATGTGTTATAAACTCTTTATTTTGTAGCACATCGATTGATTTTCAAACCGTTTTTCTCATTAGACCTCTAAAGAACTTCATAGTTTTAAGAGGTCGATCTCTTGTCCATGGGCAGCCTTAAAAGGGCATCTGGGCATGGAAAGACTAAACACGAATTTGACAACTCAATCGGTGAGATAGTCACTCACTGATTCACTCTTATCGTGTTGTCTGCTGTGAGACATTTTGATAATGAGAACAAGCAAGTAACGGTGAATCTAATGCAATCTGTGTTAGAGGATCTAATACTTCAAGCTAAAAATCCTGTCAAGGATATTCTTCCAAATTAAACCTACCTGATCACAGGTCGGTCCTCACGGAACCGAAGGTTATCGCTACCTATATTCGACGAATGACACATCCATATTCATCCATAATTGTGCTTAAGAATGACATAGCCATATTCGTCCATAACATTAACTGCAGATTTTATAAAGGTGGGGATACCTTATTACAGTAGAGTCGAATTCATAGCCACATGTTCATACCCGACAAACAAATATAAAGACATCATGAAAGCTCAAGTACATGTTATAAAGTCTTCCGCTACTCTGATACCCAAACATCGTCCTTGAAGTGTCAAGTTATCATGATGAAGCATTCTAAGGGAGATTGTTTGATAGATTTCAAGATAAAGGAACGTATAAGCATGTTGGACCAAAAGACACAAGATCATAAGATGGCATAATCAAGAGATGACAAAGATTCAATATCTTAAGAAGTATACCATCAAGATCACAAGAATGCCGAAGCATGTAGGAACAAGCTTCAAGAAGCACTACATCAATTCACAAGATAAAGGACTAAGAATCAAGACTACGAGCAAGACTGAAGATATTCTTAGAATGCTAAGCTTAGGATCATTGTAATTTAGAGTGACCTCCCTTAGGGGGAGATTGTTAGGAATATAGAAAAGTCTCGGTCACTACCAAAATAGATTAATTCTTAGCTCGTAGTTAATGTTTATTTATGTTAGTAAGCTAACCGGGCCAACACATGGATATCCCATGGATCCAACGCCACATAGCATGTGTAAACACTATAAATACCCTCTCTATGGGATGGAAAGGTGTTCGTTGGTTTCATTCTATTTCACACACTCTTTCTCTTTCTATCTCTAAGAAACCTTCCAACCTTTTCTTTCTCTCCTCCTCTCCTCTCTTACTCGTCTCTTTCTACTCTCTCTCTTTCTCTCTCTACATTTCTCTATATTGTGTGTATTTGTGTGAATATGATA
>BQNB010132036.1:0-18691 GCA_026074375.1 Tanacetum coccineum | reverse complement strand
AAGGTCATACAAAAAGGTTTGGAAGCATTTTTGGTTGATTAAGGAGGTTAATAAAAGAAAAAGGAAGATTTGGGTTTCTAGTTAGATTAGGATTTTAAAAGCTTGTAAGCTTTGGTTTTTCATCTAAACAATGGTTTAGATATTGTGGTCTACTACCTTACATCACCTTAAGGTTATCTATAAGCTCTCATCTTTTCATTTTCATGATTTCATATGTATATAATGTTCTATTTAGCAATATCACCATTTAGGGTTTTAAACATGTTAAAGGATTTTAGTGTGTTTTAATTTAATTTTAACACTTTTCATTATGAACTTGTGATTTGGACTTATATAATATATATGACATAAGTATAGTATGAGTTATTAAAGAAATTGTTGGTAATTATTAGGTTGAAAGGTTATAGAAAAGTAAGTTATAAAAACAAAGTTATATACGTAGTGACCTATTTATTCTCAATGGGACTGTTTTGGGTCGTCTTTTGATAACAGCCATAATTATGTATTAGAAAGATAGTACACCTCATGACGTTTCCAAATTATGTAGAGAACTTGAAAATACCGCCTTATAATGAAAAAAGATTCGATAAAAATACGATTACGTTTTATACGGCGTGTTATAAACACTATTTTTATAATAAATTTAATATCATGACAGAAAATTTTTTTATTTTAAACTTCAATAAATCAATTAATAAACTTTCAATACGCGAGACATGGCTCGAAGAATCGCTAAAAAAACGGAACTTAATCTTTAACGAATAAAATACGAGGTTTACGGAGTTTTACGATAACGAGAACGATAAAATAAAATTAGGGTATGGTATTGATGTTATTGTGAACGGTTAAAAGTTTCTGTTCACCAGACGGTCCTAAAGTTCAATAAAATGTTTAAATTTATGATACTCGTCTTAATACGAAGCTTTTCGTGGGCATAAGAAACGTCAAAATCGGGCTTAAAACGCGAAGAAAGTTACCGCCAAGTTTTACTAAAAACGTAATTATAAAAACGTTTTACTTATTAAACCAATTTTCCTCAATAAACATGTTTGAGGTGATTGAGCTATTAGAACCTATATGTGGTATTAGTTTAATCAAAGTACTATATTACTAGGGAGATTATAATTGAGGCCTCTTCTGGGGTGGTCGATCGACGAGTTGTTGGATTTACGATTTAAAGTGTCCTAGCTACTCATACGTTCACTACACGGTCCTCTTTATTATGACTAGCTCGATCGATAGTATGATGGCTATCGACCCTATATTTAATCAATAGTGTTTAGTACTTATACGACATATATTGGATTAGGTTTCTTCGGATTTCCTTCTGACGCGTTTTTTTTTTTAGGGTGAATACTTGTTGCTTACCCATTTCCTCTCAAGGTGAGTGCATAGCCCCATTTTTATAATACTTGTTTTATGAAATTCGGGGGAGATTACATGCTTGATTTTTTGGACTCAAGTGTTTTTCTAAAACTTGTATGCATTCCTGTTACATTATTTGCCAAGTTACAGTATTTGCCATTTAAGTCCCCTTTTATCATGAACCGTTAATTACCTGCTGGGTATACGCTAGTGTTATGGATAGATGTATCGGGACTGACAATCCCCACTTTACTTGGGGTAAGATGGTACCAGAGCCAAGGTTATAGGGAACTGGGTCATTTTCAAAACCTAGTCTATAACCACAAAGTTTAAAGGTTTTCTTTTCTTTCATTTTTAAATACAGAATCCTTCATCGCTATCTGATATCCACGCGCGCGTATTCCCTGATCCTTACTTACTTTTTGATTGGTCAGTATTGCATATATATATATAATACTTGGTTTTAATTCGATCTCTTACGTACTATCTTTGGGAATATCAATATTTATTTTCTAATATCGATAAATTATATAAATATCGACTATCCTGATTAATTTATGATATCAATGCTTAGACTTTATCCCTTTAGGAATTCTCGCTTAAATTTCT
The DNA here is from genome assembly GCA_026074375.1 of Tanacetum coccineum. Taxonomy (NCBI): domain Eukaryota; kingdom Viridiplantae; phylum Streptophyta; class Magnoliopsida; order Asterales; family Asteraceae; genus Tanacetum; species Tanacetum coccineum. Next base: position 16,717 of record BQNB010132036.1, on the reverse strand, counting down.
GTTGTACTTTCGCTTAAATTTCTGTTGTACTTTCGCTTAAATTTCTGTTGTACTTTCGCTTCAGTTTCTGTTGTACTGAATGATTTCAAGTATCTATCAAATTAACATATTATAAAAACGTCAATTCTACTTTAACTCTCTATAAATTTTATACAAAATCACTCACCATAATTATAGGAAATTATAACTCAATTTATGACGGAAAATGTGCATCGCTTCATTAGCCTCATATATACTTAGCCCTGATCAACTAGTATAATTCCGAAAGGACCATGCCCATGCTGAGTGTAGTCACCTTTTAAACTCACCCTCTGTCATGAAACAATTTTCTATTTTTTTGTGCATATTCATACAAAAACGCGTTTATTCAGGAAATCGGACTCATTAGTAACCGTAGAACTAAGCAGACCTTCAATCCACCTTACTATTATAAAAGTCGATAACACATCAAAAAAAAATGTTACTACTGACTCGGTTATTAAGCTAAAGGAAACAAAATAAACCCATAGGAGAGAGCATTGGTCGCAATCAATACATATTAAAGCAACATCAATAATTTGAAAACACCAAGTTAAATTCAAATAGAAGGAAATGCATACGAGTTCCAAGGTCCGGTAACGAAATTATCGAAAGGCATTACATAAAAGTTACCAAAAGATTTATTGCACAACATCCATTTATTCATCTTAGAAATAAGAGTAATAAGAAATAAGGAAATACAGTTTTTTTACAACCCTCCCCTAAATATCTATTCCTTCCAAAGAGATCTACGCCGATTGCAAGAACAATGAGGGCTACGAGAATTGCTATAGAATAAAGGCCAAATACTGAAATCCATCTTCGTCTTTATGGGAAGTAGACAAGATAATGCGTAGTGCTATCAGCGGGTCGCCACGCAAGAGCGAGTGATGTGCAACATTTTTGAAGGATTGGATAGAAAAAAATTGTAAGTGAAAGATTAAGTGTTGTAGGGAGAAATGGAGGAGAATATATTATATAAAAAGGGTGGTAGTAACAAATCGTTGGGTTAATGTTCACCGACCGTTGGGCATGTTTTCACATATAAAGAAATAATAATAAAAAAAATAATAAAAATTAATTATTAAAATAATAATAAATAATAATAATAATATAATTAATTACACCTCTTCATCAACATTATTCCGAAAAGGAAATATCGCATCTTTTTCTCTAGAACCGTCTTTCGTCAAGTGTCGCAACTTGAGCCTTAGGACAAGGCTCATTTAACGGGGAATGACTGTAACAATCCATATTTTTTTGATCAATGAATGACGTCATTAATTCATATTTTTTTTTTTCTCTCCGTGGCGCGTTTACTTTATTCTCATCAATAATTATCGCGTAAGCTAAAATTTTCACTTAACACAATAAAACAAGAGGTTATATGATTTTATACTTATTTCCTGACATGAATAGTGTTGGTTCGTTTTTAATAAAAACTTTTGCGAAACATTTTTAGAATCATTTGTATATATATTTTTATTATGAATTTTAAGTTTATAAATATTTATTTACGTGTCGATTGACTTCCACTTTATACGATAAATTTTACAACGATAGTAAAACATTATGTTATTTTTTTTTGAAAGTATTGATTTTCTTATTATGTTTTATTATTTTTTATCGGATACGTTAATGTGTATACGTTTCGCCGATAATATTAAAGTTTAGGTGTTCTCGGACCGTAAAATCTTTTTACGCTTCAACAATTACTATTTTTACATCCAAAACACTCAGCGTTTTATATAAACTTTCACCCATATTTACTTATGTTATGAATTGTGCACTTGAAAGAACCAAGCTAGAACTATATACACTTCAAGTATTACAACTTTATGTTAAAAACTTACTACTTTAAAGCTTTAAGTAATGCAAGTATAATTTCTTCAACAAAATTTCAAAACTCAATCTAATTACTTTCCTCCCCCTAACTTTCGTGTATTACCCACCCTAATAGGGGTACCATGAAGCACACAAACTAACAACTAGAACTTGTACAAATGCAACTCATTAAACCCTATGTGTACATGACTAGTTTTTGACCAAGACTAGCCCTTAATTCCCTCCCCATTGTCTCCTTGACCAAGACTAATTTTCCTTGACCATGACCATCCTTAAAACCCTCCATATGTTCCTTAGACTAGTCATAAGACTTTATAATACAAGCAACAAGAGATGACACATACATATCCATTCCTTAGTGTGAAATCTCCTTTTTCCCTATAATAAGCCACGGCCAAACACCCATTGTACACAAACAATTCTTACAACTTATTTCACCACTTATACAAGTAACTAGGATCATATCTAAGGTCATACAAAAAGGTTTGGAAGCATGTTTGGTTGATTAAGGAGGTTAATAAAAGAAAAAGGAAGATTTGGGTTTCTAGTTGGATTAGGATTTTAAAAGCTTGTAAGCTTTGGTTTTTCATCTAAACAAGGGTTTAGATATTGTGGTCTACTACCTTACATCACCCTAAGGTTATCTATAAGCCCTCATCTTTTCATTTTCATGATTTTATATGTATATAATGTTCTATTTAGCAATATCACCATTTAGGGTTTTAAACATGTTAAAGGGATTCTTACTTGTGATTATGATTTTTAACACTTTTTCATATGAACTTGTGATCTTGGAATATATAATATATATGACATAAGTATATTATGAGTTATAAAATAATATTGTTTGGTAATTATTTTGTGAGAAAGTAGTAGAAAGTAAGTTATAAAAAAAATGTTATACGAGGGTAACCTATTTATTTCAATGGGACTGTTTTGGGTAGACTTTTGAAATAGCCATAATTATGTATTAGAAAAGATAGTACCACCTCTTGAACGTTCCAAAATATGTAGAGAACTGATAAATATAACGCCTTATAATGAAAATAAAAGATACGATAAAAATACGATTTACGTTATATATACCGGGGGTGTTATAAAAACTATTTTTATAAATTTACTTATCTATGACAGAACTTTTATATTTATTTTTAACTTCTAAAGTCAATAAAAACTTTCAATTACAGATCATGCTCGAAAAGAATCGCTATAAAACGGAACTATAACGAATAAAATACGACGTTTACGGGTTTTACTGATAACTGTGAAACGATAAAAATAAAGTTGGGTTGGTGTGAACAGTAAAAGTTATTGTTTCACCAGAAGGTCCAAAGTTCAAAATTGTTAAATTTATGATAATCAGTTTATTCGAAAGCTCGGTGGGCATAAGAAACGTCAAATCGGGCTTAAAACGTGAAAGTTACGTCAGTTTTACTAAAACGGTAATTATAAGTTTTTACTTATTAAACACAATTTTACCAAAACAATTAGATGGTGATTGAGCTATATAGACCTATATGTGGTATTAGTTTAATCAAAGTACTATATTACTAGGGAGTTTCATAATGAGGCCTCTTCGGGGTGGCGTATCGACGAGTTGTTGGATTTACGATTTAAAGTGTCCTAGCTCCTCATACGTTCACTACATGACCCTCTTATGTGATAGCTCCGTACGATTAGTATGATGAAGCTAATACGGACCTATAAATAATCAAAGTGTTTAGTTCTTATACTACCTATATTGGATTAGGTTGCCTTCGGATGCCGTCGTGTACGCTTTTTTTCATTGTGAAATACTTGGTTGATTACCATCCTCAAGGTGAGTTCATAGCACCTTTTTTTACTACTTGTTTTTATTAAATTCGGGGGAGATTTACATGACTTGATTTCTTTGGTCACAAGTGTTTGTCAAAACTGTATTGCTATTTCCTGGTTACATTTTTGCACTAAGTTACAGTATTGCCATTTAAAAGTCCCTTTTATCATGAATACCCGTTACATTACCTGCTGGGTATTCGCTAGTGTTATTATAGATCTATCGGGATGACAATCCCCACCTTACTTGGGGTCACAAGTTGATCGATGGTGCATTTAACATGCGAAGAAAATAGTAGGATGTTGGCAAACGCAGTCATTGTATTGAGAAATTTGTGTAGGGTTGTTTTTGTACTTTTGTATCCGTTTGTTGGGGCGCCAAACCTAGTGGTACTGGTTTGATTACGTTTATTACGTTAAGGTTCGGTTGTCATAGAGTATAGCGGTGCTAATAATACATGTTTTGGTACTATGCATGTGTTTCATAGTCTAATTACTTAATTCTAAGTGGTCACGCTCATTTCCTGATAAACCTATGAATTCATCCTCAACGGTTTGTGTGGACGGTTTTAGCTTGTTTTACATCTCATGGTGTTGAGGTATAATCTTGTGATGGAGCGTGATCGGATATTATTAGTGGGATTCTGATTTCTTAAATCAATGAAACTTTTGTCTTATAAAATCGTGAATGTACTTTTTAACAAAACTCTAGAGGATCTAACGTGAAAACTCTGATCTTTTGGATATGACATATTATGGAGAAGTTATTTTTAACGTCCATTTAAGGTCGTTTTCTATATCTTGATTTTTGTACTTTGACGTAGCACCCCAATGTTACCATTCCGCTGCTACCTGATTTTAGGGGTGTTACATTACTAGCATATTCTACAATTGGTATCAAGAGCCATGGTGTGATTAGTTTAGTTTTTGTGTTTGTTCTTATTTGTTTCGTTTTTTTTCATTCAAACCGTACCATTTTTTCTTTTGTTTTCTTCTCTTCGAAGCTCCTTATTGCACTAAAAGATCATTTACATAGGTGTAAATGCTTGAATCAACGAAAACATCAAGTTTTTGTGCATTATTGTGTTCGAAAAGTCTTAGAAAGTACAATTCTTGATTTTAAACTTTTTAGCTTAAAAACTATAAAGTTTGCATTTTTAAGGTACCTATAAGCTTAGTAATACTAGTTGTACAAGAAATTTTTAGAAAAAATGATCAAAAGTGAGTCTTTTTGTGTTTTCAAAGATAACTTGAGCCTTGTGGATTAGGCTCTTCTAACAGGAGGGGACTGTATACATTTGTATTTTTAGGTCATTTACGGACAGTCATTTTCTATTTTACTAATTATTTTTTTAGTTCGCGTTTACTTTTAATTCTTATGTTATATTGTTAAATTCGCGTAAATTAAATAATCAACAATTAGCGTAAACGGACACCCAATGACTTAAATTTTTTCGTTCAAACAAGCTAATATAATAATTTTACAAAAGTAATAATCACTTTTTATATTTTATTTTAATTGGTTGCGTAAAATCGTTTACGTTCTAATTAAATACATTTAGGCATTACCCAGAAAGACCAAAACTTTTCTAAGCTCTAAACAAATACCCACTTTTATACCCAATACCTAAAATTTACTAAAATATCATCAATATAGGCATACATGGCCGGATATGGAGATAGAAAGAACAAAAGAAAAATATCAAGTTGAAATTTCTTTGTCCTTAATTTCTTGAGTATTATCCATCTGTTATGAACATAAGATATTTTGCTTACTAACTTCACTAATGTCTTGGACCAAAGACTCCATGAAACCCTCAAATTGTTTCCTTGACTAGTCTTTGTATATAATAATACATAGTGTTAAGATAATACCACACATACACTTTCCTTAGCTAAAATTTCACAAAAACCTCTCTTCCTCCCTCCCTTTAGGCCACGGCTACAAACACCCCATTTATATAAACCATAGCTTGATTTTCTAAGATCATATAAGCATACACACATCCTTCCTATTATAACCTAAGGTGTTTTGAAGGGTTGGCTAAGCATTTGCAAGATTTAATCAAGTAATTTCAAGATTAGGGTTTCTAGTTGGATTAGAGTTTCAAATCTTGCAAGCTTGGGTTAAAAATCTAAACAAGGGTTTAGATCATATTTCTCATCATCATCATCCACATAAGGTTATCTATAAAATTTTATGTCTTTACGTTTTATCATTTTTTCTGTGTTTACATGTTCTAGATTAATAAATCACCACTTAGGATTGTTTAACTAGTAAAAGTGGATTTTTCTTGTAAACATGATTTTATGAGCTTGTAAATGTTATATGGATATTAAATATGGATTCATGCACTTTATAAAATGTAAGACAAGTATTAATAAGTATTGGTAACTTGTGGTATTTATTTAGTTGGAAAAGTATAGAAAACAAGTTATTAATATGAGTAACCCTAAAGATTTCAAAAGGGGCTGTTGCATTTCGTATTTTAGACAGTAGTTTTAACACCTTAGAAAGATAGTACACTTCGTGACAATTCCAAAATGATAAGAAACTAGAAAAACCAATTTATAACGAAAAAGATACGATGATTTCAAGTTTACGTTAAATATATACTTTTATAAAAACTATTTTATCTAAAGTACTTTCACCAAAGAAACTTTTATTTTTTTAAAACATCAATAAACGTAAAACTTTTTAAATTCGAAAGGACATGCTCGAAAGAATCGCTACAAAACGGAGTTAAAACGAATAAGTTACGACATTTGCGAGATTTACTATAACTAAATCTATAAAAATAAATATATAATTGTTATGAACAGTAAAATACTATTCATCAGAATAAATCAAATTTTGAAAATATTATTTTTTGATAACTCGTCTTTATACGAAGGCGTGGAGGTAAGAAACGAAAGAAACAGACTTAAAACGAGAAAGTTACGCCAGTTTTACTAAAGTTATTATAACGTTTTTAACTTTATAAATATGATTTCACTAAAACGATTAGATGGTGATGTAGCTATATAGAATTATATGTGGTATTAGTTATTCAAAGTACTATATTACTAGGGAGTTTCATAATGAGGCCTCTTCGGGGTGGCGTGTGACGAGTTGTTGGATTTACGATTTAATGAGTACCTCGCTCCTTCATACGTCACTACATGACCTCTTTAATTATGATAGACCAAACGTTAGTTGATGAGCTATCGTCCTATAAAATAATCAAAGTGTTTAGTACTTATACGAACTATATTGGATTAGGTTGCCTTCGGATTCCTTCGTGATGCATTTTTCTATTGTGAATACTTGTTGATTACCATTCACTCGAGGTGAGTTCATAGCCCCCTTTTTACTACGTGATTGTTTTACAAAATCTACGGGGTGAATTGCATTGCTTGTTTTACTATTGGACACAAGTGTTTTTCTAAATGTTTTCAAAGTGTTTACAAAGTGTATGCTATCCAGTTTTCTGGCATGGAATTATTATGCTAGTTACCTTTGTCGTGAAGTCCTATTTTTATGAACTGGGTTAATTGTATTGTAGTAAGCGGAGTGTTGTAGATAGTTATCGGATGACATCCCCACCTTTCTTGGGTCACTAGTTTGATCATAGGTGCTATTTAACTTAAGGAGTGTAGGTTTGTTGGCCAATCATCTATGTTTGATTAAGACACAAATCTAGTTAAGGCTTTGGGGTCATGAGCTTAGTGTAATAATAAATGTTTTGGACTTCTGAATGTGTTTCAGAGTCTACTATTACTTCGATCTTGTGGTCCACCCTTTTTACCGATAAACCTATGATTTCACTCAACCTTTGTGTTGACTTTTAGCATGTAATTTCAGGTCCTAGGGTATGAAGATTAGACGGGAGCCGTGGCGGATATCAATGAAGACGGATTCTGTGTTTTATCTAAAGTCTATGCAACTTTTATTATCTTTAAAAACTTAAGTCATCTTTTGGTATTATGAAGCTTTTGTTTAATTAAATATGTACTTGAAATGTTTATGACTTTTAAAACATATGGGACCTAATGTATGAACTCTGATATTTTGCTATGGCATAGAATGAAATCTTATCTTAAAACGTCCATTTATGGTCATTTCCTATATCTTGATTGTTGTACTTTGACGTAGCACCCCATTGTTACCATTCCGCTGCTACCTGATTTTGGGTGTGTTACAGTCCACCCATCAAGACTTCAGCCTTGTTGCTCATGATAAATTCTCCTATGTCTTCTAACACAACAAAATCCGTGATATAGGTAAAACTCCCAACAAATACGTAAACATCCTTAATGACGGCAACTAGGTTCTTTCCCGTCCCCTCCAATCCATTTATCATTATTGTATTGTAGGCTTTCTGCGAGATAATATTCATTGCTAAAAAGGGGTCGAGATAGGCAGTAAACTTCCTAAAGCCTATGATGCATACCCACTAGAATGCTATGTCTTCCCTGTCAAAACAATTAATTATTCTTTCTCGACGTAGTGTTCCCGTATTTTCAAACTCAATTAGCTCATTAAGAACTTCCTCATCGTGTGAGTCATTATTTGAAGGACAAAAGGGAGAAACAAGGGGTGTATCTATCGCATCATCATCAGACTCAAGGTTATTCATTTTGGTCTCATTAGGTTGGTTGGCGAAGTTGTTAAGAAACTATTCAATACTCTCTAGGCGAAAGTCAACGAAGTTCGAAATCATATGTAGCTCATGGAGCTCTTGGTTAATTCGTGCGCGCAGCGGAGCTGGTAAGACATGATGATTATTGGTTGGTGGTGGATTCACGTTCTCCATGATGAAGAATGAAATAGTAAATGGAAGTTACGAACAAATACACAAAGAAGAGATAAACTACGAGAAAGATAATATGCAGAAATTAAATCTTACTTGAAAGGATTTAAGAATGTAGAACTAAGTTAAACTATGATCAATACCTAACTATTCCCTACGCAGCGGCGCCAAAAACTTGATGCGATCGTCGTAAGACTTCTACACGAAGTTTTACAACTCCCTAGGCAGCGTACCTAACCGTTGTAGTAGTAGTATAGGCAAGAATCAGGGTTGTTATCGTTCTCTAAGGGAATAGGTTGGGAAGGCTTGATCACGGTCTAACAACATTCTAAGGGTTGAGGGAAGATTCTTTTTGTGTTTTTATATTTTTTGAAAGCAGGTAAAATCATATATTGGAGAGGTGGTTGGTTTTAGCTATTAAACTAAATGTAAAATAAACTACTGGTGATAATAATATAATAAAAGACTGTGTTTATTTAATCATGTATTACTCCCTAGATTGCTTCTCCAAGTATTTTTGCTTTGTCACACTTGTGATGATCTATGTAATTATTTCCTAAGTCATGAATGAATTACACGAACCCACCATCTATTTAATATTCTATTAAGGCAACGCACAAGTAAGGTAGTATGAAGACTATTACAGGTGACCTCTAAGAGTATTAAATGCATTGAAATATATTATGGATGATACCATATAAGGGGAAAGGGAGTATGAAGATATTACCCGATGTATCCTGTCTACTCAATCATGTTTTCCTAGACATATCAACAGCGATACAGACAAAAACTGGTTTTCTAAGACCTAACATGCATATTCATCACAAGAAGCAACACCACTAGGATCTACATCCTAGGTTTCATACAATCATAAATAAACACAATAGAAGGTTTAGCAAAGTATGTTATAGATAAAGTAAGAACAGATAAGAATCATACAGCAAGACATATTGAATGATTAAATAAGTCTTACTTGATTAGAACATGAATTGAAGGAAGTACAATAGGATTTTGAGGCCCTAAAATCGTCTCTAACAACTCCTACACAAACTAGGGTTCGTACCCTCTTTTTATTCTAAAGTTACCCACCTAAAACCCTAATTTCGGGTTTGTATATATAGAAAAATCATTGCGACGGCGTCTCGTTTTAATCGTGATGCCGTCGTAACAAGAATATTCTAGATAATGGGTTGGGTCGTACAATCTGACGCCATCTTTAGATCTTGAGACGCCGTCTTAGATATCGTTGTGACTGCGTCACGTGTAATTTGTGACGCTGTCTCCAGCTTCTGAGGAGAAATTCTTGAGCAATGTTGGTGTATGTCTGTAGTCTTGTCCGTTTCTTCTCCAAATGAGCCCCAAGTCACGTGTATTTCTTCCAAATGCCTTCCAAATGCAAAATACCTAAAAAGGAATGATTAAGTACCTATTTTGGGCATAAACACATGATTTATGGGGTTAAACGGCCCCGAAAAGTATATAAAATAATAGTTCATCAAATACCCTAACTTGGGTTGTTGTACCCAAGAAATGGGCTTTCTATCTAGACAATAACCATTATGAAGGGTTATTTACCTACTCTTTAAAAGTTTTTTACAACACATCTTCTTGACCTGTAATTACAGCACGGGAAAGTATTTACTAGCACCTACATATTGTGCTTGGGATTCTCTCTTTCATCGGGTGAATAATAAATTTTTAACATAAAGGGAAACAGATAAAATCAACACTCATTACCTGTCATAGAATATAAATTACCATAGGCTTGGTAAAGTATCAAACCTCCACCGCTAGGCGCAAGCATTATTCATTACTATCTAAGAGGTCTTTTTAAGGGTTGTGGGTTATAGGTGTAAGATAACATATAATGGAAACAGAAACGGATGGGATACATTTGGGTGGCTTTAGGTGAATTTGGAGTGAAAGGGTTAGCTAATTATTTACACGAATACACGTTGCTTTGGTTGCTAAGCCAAGACTCGGACGAAGATATACAAACTCTACACAACTCTATATCAATTTCTTTCTTTTCCTTTTCTATATATCTATATATATATTTGAATAAACATAAACTCATAACTTGGGTTTATAAAAATGTAAACCATTACACTTGAGCTTTTACAGCTCGATATGTTACAATCTAACTACTGGACCAATTTAGGTGGATCACAAAATAAACATGGAGAATCATCTAAACAAACGTATGGGGGTATTGACATAACTTTTCTCCCAATTCTTTGAGTAAAATAAATACTACCATGAATCCCAATGTCCCAAATGTATTTACACAGGATAAGGAATTAGCAACCGTGTACTCAATAATAACTTGGGTTAAAACAATAATGTACTAAAAATGAGTACATACAAGGTAGGCTAAGGCGATTTGGGTGTAACGATTAGTTTAAGGGTGACAATGCTCTTCATTAATAGTCCGGCTTAACCAGAAAATTATGAGAACCGTGAAAAAGGATAGGCTCGGAGGGTTGTACTAGGGGTATCATGCACTAAAGGTGAGTGCATGGCAAGGGTGTGGGATAGTTATATGATCGGTGTGACCATCATAACAATTACAGGTTTAGAACATGGGTTTAATCCTAATGCATCTTTTCAAGCAAATCCTAATACTTACTATGCGGTCTCAAGATGCATCCAAAAGCAAGTTCTAGGAATATAATATTACTACCGGTACATCATATAATTTAATTACGTTCTCAATGCTTCCAGAAAAAGGTGACAAAGGACCAACGTACACATCAGTAATGTGGAATAGACCATGTGACTGCATACTTTAACTTGAGAAAAGCTAAATGTATAAATATCATGGCTTTATCATTAATAGGATACCCGATATTCCTATTAGATCTAAAGGCGAACCTTACATTTTTTGGGTGAATTCTAAGGGTTATTATGCTAGTCATATAAATTCCTATCTATGAGACGCTATTAATACTCGGTTTTCGTCGGTATGTGTAATAAAAAAATTTAAATTTGGGTAAAAATTACCTCTTATCTTATGTTTCGATATATTACCCGTCATTTTAAGGAAAAAGAAAATGGCAAATAAAAGAATAGTTTCTAAGGCTTATTTCCCCTCTACACTTAAGTTGAAAATTGTCCCCAATGTTCTATAAAGGTACCCGTAAAAACGAATTAACGGGAAAAGAAACTAGTACTCCCCTGGTTTGCTCAATAATATAGAAGAAACATGCGATAACTGGTTTTATCGTCATCCAAGAATTGTTCCAATTGAAACTATTACTAAGAACTTCCAAGCTTCTTCTCATCAAATATAACCTGTAATCAAAGACAAAGACAACTACACCAAGCATAAAATGTACGATATACAAATATACAATATGAAATTAGGGTTGACTCGATAAAGCAGTAAAGATAGGATGAGAGAATTGTCAAACTTATGGTTTTGTTGGTTTATAACAGACGAATACATATTTTAAATGTTATGCAAGTTTTATTTTCAAAAATAATTAAAAACTTTAAGTTTTCTGGACCTAGGCGTTTGACGCCGTCTGGAAAATCCTGACCCCGTCACAGGTGTCGTGGTGACGGCGTCACGTGTAAATCATGACGCCGTCTCCACGTTCCGTGAAAACGAAATTTTTGTTTTTGATGAAAAATTTCCTACACTTGATTCCATAAGTTAATTCCTGTACAAATGGTTGCATAAAACCTGAGATTTGACAATTTACTCATATGACTCGAAACCGACGCGAATTAATCTAAACAAATTATTTAACATGTTTGAACTTGGTTCAAAAACCGGATAGATTCCCCTACACTTATTATTTGTAAAATACCTTTGATTGAAATTTAGACGAGGTTAAAAACAAAACAAAGCATGATTACAAGATAGAGTTCGAACATGATAGAATAAAATAAAAAGAATAAAACACATGACACTCCTAATGTGCGGGAAAATAAAATTGGGTTGCCTCCCAATAAGCGTTTTTCTTTATTTACGAGTCTTGTAGCTAGACTCAAAGTTACACGTTCTTACGTGACTTCTCCTTCATCATCCATTCCAGTTAGGTATTCGGGTCCGAGTTCTATGCATTCTTTGTAAAATCCTACAATGCTGAAAAATTGGTTGTTGAATATATATGATCCAAATGGTGTGTTTTTAAATCATAACATTATCTGTTCTTTTGGCTGACGGGCAATATTAAGTCTCCTTCAAAGGAAAATTATTCTTTAGGTTCCAATTCCATCATATTCTATCTTCCTATTCCCGAAAAATAACACATGGGATCCACTAGTCCAAGGTTTAAATCCATAATGTTTCTTAGGATCATCGATGCATGGGCGATAATAGCAATATGTATCCTTAGGGTGGGAAGATGCCACATGAGGTGAAGGTGGTGTATTAATGGTTAAGCTATCTACTTCCTTCATCCTAAAACTATCCGAACTATGTGGTTTGATGGGTGGTTCGGGGCTTCTTTCTTCTCCTAGACTTACATCTAAGGATAGACAATTTGGTAAGGGATTTGGTTGAGGCTCCGGCTCATCAAAACTAGGAACTTCCCTATTACTAAGAGGAATGTCATGATTACAAGTATTCAAGCCTAAATCTTCTAGTTGTGTTTCATCCAAAGGCTCTACCTCTACCGGGGTTCCTAAAGTCTTTTCAACTTCTTTCGGGTAAGTCACGGGCGGTGTGTGTTCCTCAAATGACTGTAGGGTTTGTATGGTACTCTCAGGGCTTGTAACTCCTACCTCATTATCTATCGTACTTAGGCTATATACATGCTCATCATAATTTAACCATGCCATGCACCTAGGTACCTGTACCCTAACCATATCATCCCCAACTATTTGAGCATTTGGATTTGCTATTGTTTCATCAGAAATAGCGCTTGTTGGGTTGTTACATTTTTTATCATATTGGGCACAATCTTTTATGGCATACCATGCTCTTATATCACTAAACTTCATAAGATCCCCTTCTGCTGTTAAATTGATGATATAACAGGATAATGATTCAAGATGTTTAAGAAAGATTTCAATTAGGGTCCATATACTAAGGCCATGATTCGGGACTTTTCGAATTATGTCTTTGAAACGAGTCTACGAATCGTAAAGAGATTCATCTTGATGTTGTTGGAACACCAAGAGTTGATTACAGAAGAATACATAAACCTACCTACGCTAGAATAACCATACGTATTCAATATAATTTACAAATTTATAAATATTACGAACAAAGGGCACAAAGAAAAAGATAGACTACAATGAAGCTAATATACGGAATTGAATCTTACTTGAAATGATTCAAGCAAGTAGAACTAAGCTAAACTATGATCAGAACCTAACTATTCTCCACGCAGCGGTGCCAAAAACTTGATGCGATCGTCGTAGGACTTCAACAAGAAGTTTTACAACTCCCTAGGCAGAGCACCTAATCGTTGTAGTAGTAGTATAGGCAAGACTCGGGGGGTTGTTATGGTTCACTCAAGGATTAGGTTGGGAAGGCTTGATTAAAGTCTAACAGAATTTTAAGGATTGAGAGAAGATTCTTTTTGTGTTTTTATGTTTATAAGAAAGCAAGTAAATCATATATTTGATAGATTGGTTGGTTTTAGCTATTAAACTAAATATAAACTAAGCTACTGGTGATAACAATATAATAAAAGATTGTGTTTATTTAATCATGTATTACTCCCTAGATTGCTTCTCCTAGTGTTGTTGCTTTGTCACACTTGTGATGATCTATGTAATTATTTTCTAAGTCATGAACGAATTACACGAACCCGTCGTCTATTTAATATTCCGTTAAGGCAACGCACAAGTAAGGTAGTATGAAGACTATTACAAGGCCCCTAAGAGTATATTAAATGCATTTGAAATATATTAAGAGTGGATCAACCATATAAGGGGCAATGTAGTATGAAGATTGTTACCCGATGGTATCCTTTCTACACAATCATGTTTTCCTAGACATATCAACAGCGATACAGACAAAAGCTGGTTTTCTAAGACCTAACATGCATATTCATCATAAGAAGCAACACCACTAAGATCTACATCCTAGGTTTCATACAATCATAAATAAACACAATAGAAGGTTTAGCCAAGCATGCTAAAGATAAAGCAAGAACATATAAGAATCACACAACAAGACATATTGAATGATTAAGATAGTCTTACTTGATTAAAACATGAATTGAAGAGAGTACAATAAGGTTTTGAGGCCCTAAAATCGTCCCTAACAGCTGCTAAACGAACTCGGGTTCGTCCCTTTCTTTTATTCTAAAGTTACACACTTAAAACCCTAAAAACCAGATCTGTATATATAGGAAAATCGCTGTGACGGCGTCGCATTTTAATCGTGACGCCATCATAAATAGAATATTCTAGATAATAGACTGGGTCGTGCATTTTGACGCCGTCATGGATTCTTGTGACATCGTCTTGGTAAGAGTTGTGACGGCGTCACGTGTAATTTGTTACGCCGTCTTCAGCCGCTGAGAACATAATCTTGAGAGATGTTGGTGTAGGTCCATAGTCTTATCCGTTTCTTCTCCAAATGAGCCCAAGTCACTGTATGTAGGATCCCGTTAACACTTCACTTCATACAATCGATCACGAAATCGGAACTAGAAATGAGAAAGAGAGAGTTGTTCTAGAGAGAGAAACTAGAGAGAGAATTGAGAGAGAAAAGGAAAAGATATTTTTAGATATTTTGAACAACTTACTTTTCCAAGTGGAAAAGTTCCTTATATACCCCGACACTTAAAAGTGACGCGCGAGATATTTAACTAGGACCCGGGCTCGGGTTTTGCTTGGGATTAAACCCAAAACATATACAATATTAGATTATCTATCGAGCCCGATTCCCGATATTATCCTATTACAACATTAACTAATTAAAGACCGAAGCTCCATCGTAGAGTGACCGAACTTCCTTGTTCGACTCAATAAATTGAGGCTAACAATCTCCCCCGAAGTGAGGTCTTGAACACGGAAACGAGCTTCCTTTATTGACTCAATAAAATTGAGGCTAACAATCTCCCCCGAAGTGAGTTCATTGATGACACTCCTTCATGAGATCAGTGAGATTGCTTTTGTCGTTTAAGCTCGAGTGTTCTTGGTCTTTGTCTTCGTTGTAAGCTTGTTCCTTCATGCTTTGCGATCGGCTAAGCCATCTTGCGATCTTGTGTCTTTGACCAACATGCTCATACTATTGCATTATCTTGAAAGCTTTATTTCAGAGTTTGCGGAAGTCTTTGTCTTTAAATCTTGAGCTTTCTAGATAGTATGTCTTCGTAGATTGAGCATTTGAATGGGATTGAGGTTTCTCCGTATACCACTCACACTGTTTGACCTGTCAAGGTATACGTTAGTGCTAACGAGAACAAAATGTTAAAATCAATCGACGTGTCACTCGTTAAAGAGTTTTTGTAACACATCGAGAGTGTCATGTTTTTATCAACATTCATCAACCGTCAATTCATTTACTGGACCATCTCGTGATCCAGTTGTCACAAGTTTGATTCATATAGAATCTCGCAAGTCACCTACCAAGAGCTTGTTTGATGCTGGCTCAAGCAGGATTTCCATCTTCATTGTGAATACATTAGTATCACTCGGATGTTCTGGCAAATATCATAATGATATTGCGTAGGACTCTTGATAACAGCTTGTGAACTTGATGATGTTCAACAAGTGTTTGAAATGGAATGTGTCCTAACGAGATTTTTTATTGATCTCTTGGCTCTAGACTCGATTAGTGCATTTTGGTTTTAGTACTCGGAGGCTGGAGCATATTGCCACCTGTTCAATATCAACGATCTCGGAGTGAGATGTCAATAGATAACTTGTGTATCTCCGTGACAAATGAGACAAGTTTCTGTTGAGAGAAACCCGAATGGCTGGGAAGGGTTGTGCATTGCATCACTGGGTCTATGATGTCATTTTCAATACCAGCAATCATCTTGTGATTCTGATAGATTATGTATTGACCCGGTTTCTGCCTTAAGTTGTGTGGAGGGCTTCTTTCTTTAGACCCTTTATCCATACATTTCTTTTTCATTCTTCAATGCCTTCAATGCTTACCAGGACGTCATTACTAACACCTTGTTGTGATTGTTCCAGTGTTAGCTCAATCTTAGTCGACATTCTTCCCTTATACACATTCATCTCCAATCATACTGAAGCTTAGCATGAATTATTTGGAACTGTGTCATCTTGCTCCCCCTCAATTTTACATATGTTTGACACAATAAAAA